>BMAU01015421.1:362500-430000 GCA_019973935.1 Trichonephila clavipes
TGAAGGAATCAAATGGCAATACTTCTATATAAAAAATTTGAAGTTATAATAAAAAATTATTAAATATGAAACGCATTGTATTATTAATTTGTGTGTTAATTGCAGAGATAAATTATCAAATGAAACCTGTTAAATTAAAAAGACGCCTGAAAACAAAAGAATAAGTAAAAAAAAACTGAATTTTTTAAAAAAAATTAGCTTAAAGTGTGAAAACTCAAATTGCATGTGTGAAAGGCATACAGAATTCCTAAGAAGTCTTTACTGGCATCCTTAAAGGTTTCACGTTAAATTTGAAAAAAATTTGAAAACATATATAATTGAAGAATAAATTTTCTGTCAGCAAATTAAAATAGTATGAATTACACATGGAAAAAATATGGCAAAGTTTTAAAAACTATGGCAATATCAAGGTAAGCTGCTTTTCTCTAATTTCTGCTACATCAAAAAAATATAGAATCAGTTCTGACAAATCCAATACAAACTCTCCTGAATTTGCTCTATAATTTGACAAAACTATTGGCAATATGAAGTTGTCTCACTTGTTTATGTGAGACACGTTTATGAAGAAGCTGGATGGAAAAAGTAAATGGAGAGGAAATATTTGAATTTATTAATAGATATTTTAGCCCAGTGGCGGAGTGGTAGTGTATCGCATTTCCACGCCACAGGTCTGGGATTCTAATCCAGGCTGGGCAAGATCGACTCAGCCTTTCCTCCCTTCAGTTGGAGAATAAATGAGAACCACGTTTGCTTGGGAACTGAACACTGGGGCTTCACATCCGACTGACCACAAGACAGAAACATCTGCACATGCACCTCAGCATCTAAGGTCATGTAAACTGTGATAGGCACAGTACACTTTGGCCCTTATGGGCTGTTGCACCACAGAGTGCACTTCAGTTGAGTTAAACAGATATTTTTAAATAAACACTTTATCTGGACACACTATGTTGCAGTTTGCACTTCTGGTGCCATAGCATTTATAGGTAGCAATAAAGGACTAAGAAGGTTAATAAAAAAAACTGATTCACATGTAGTATTCAATCATTGCCTGATACATAAAAAAAATAATACTGATGTAGAATTTCTCAAGATATTACAGGATGTTGTAATTAAAATTAATTACAATAGCAGCACACACAAAAGCTCTTTTCAATATTTTTCTAATGAGATGGGTTCTGTTATGTGAGACATTATTACTTTACTCGTAAATGAGATGGCTACTACAACAAAATTTCAATTGAGAAAAACAAAGTTTGTATTTTTTTAGAAGGAAAATCAATTTTTAAAAAAAGAAAGAAATATACATTAGCTAATTCACTTATTAACCAAGATAGGCTTGAAAAACTCAATTAATTGGTTGACATTTTCAAAATACTTGAACAATTTGAATGTAAGTATACATGGGGAAAGTATAGAAAGATTTTTAAATTAAGCTATAAAATGGAAGTTTTTAAGAATAAGCAAATACTTTAATAAAAACAAATGAAGAAGAAAACACAGGTATATATTGTGCTTTTCAAAATTTATTAAAAAACATGATATTGATTTCTTGTTATTTAAAAACAGCATTTCCTGTCATATCATAAAAATGAAAGAAAACTTTTCGAAAAGGTTCAAAGAATTTCCAGATAATTAATTAGGTTGGATTTGATATTAATTTTCTTTCGATTTTTCTAATTTTCATATCCTTTTAAATGAAAAAGGCTTAAGTTTTTAGGGACAATACATTGTATATTTCATGTCTAACTTTCTGATTTCTCAAAAAATTTGGTTATTGAAGGGAAAAAAATGTTCTGATTTGAAGAAAAAACACTTAATTCAGTTTGCATAGACTTACATCAAACTGGATATTTAAACCAAATTAGTTGCCTTTCAAAATAAAATATTGATCTTGACTGGATCTAGATGATTACTTACAGATTGTTATTTCAAATACAAATCAAAAGCTCTTTGTAAGTTCTTAGATCACATTTATATATAATTCTTATGATATAAATTTTTAAAAAGTATTTCCCTTTAAAAACTATTTATACCCATATGAATAAATAAAACAATTGCTTCATAAAATTATGTGTCTTTCTCTTTACAAGTATAATATTGTAATGAAGATTCTTGGAGTAGAACAGGTAGCAATACAACGGTTGAATAGAGCAATGACAATTTATTGAATGCAAGAAGGCAGGTGTAATCTATATCGTACACCAGACAAACTCACCCCCAGCTTGAGGGAAGCAGCTTATATAAGATACAGTGGTGACATCTAGAATATTCTAGAAGTATTTTAACTAACATAAATTTGCATACACTGCAACTCTCTGGAAAATTCCAGAGGGTCAATTTAAATCAAATTAAAAAAACTGGCGAGTAGCATTCGGTAGGTTTTGAACCTGAGACCAACAGTTGCACCAGCGGTGGCTCCACCACTGTGTGAGTGTGTGCACTACTCGTTCGTTGAAATGATTACCGAACATGGCAATATTTGAAACCAAGGGGAACAGGAAAAAAAAAGAGTTCCACATAATTTTTCTATGCTTACCATATTCATTACTGATGTCATTAGCAAGATCAATTACTTCTTTTTCTTCACTTTCAAGTTTTACACTAATTTCAGTTTCAGAAATTTTTGCTTTCTTTGTTGGTGATCCCTAATAATTCAATACATTGTAAATGCATTTATTTCAAGAATACATAGAAATAAACATAAAACATATAAAGAACTTATTTTGAATATGTAATGTACTGAAAAGTTTAATCGAGTATAAAATCTTTTTCTTTATTGTTCAAAATATGTTTCAAAAGTATATCAATGCCTATTTATTCGTATTTTTTTCTTGATCATTTCCAAATCTTTGATCAATGCAAACTTTGCCACTCAATATTTATATAAAATCATGCATGTGAACACAACAAAAAATATATTAAAATGGGACAAAAACAGTCTGGATTTTTTTGGTCCCGATATCAGGCGGGAAAAAGAATTTATGGAACATTTATGCATTTAAAATATTAAGTAAATAACAAAAGTTACAAAGCACTACTTATTGATTAAGATAAGATTTATAGAATAGATAAGATTGCATTGTTATATATATATATATATATATATATATATATATAGTATAAATATTTTTGCAACTAAAGATGAAACCTCCAAAAGAAGGGAGAAAAACTATTTTCTAAATACTGAAAATAAATTTTAATGTGTTACAAGGTGTTTTTATTTCTTTTTGAACATTTTAATTAAAAATTCAGGCAAGAAAATTCATGGAGAAAATAAAATAAAATCTTTGAGAGTTAAAAAAAAAAAATTTTTTTTTTGAACAGAAAGCTTAGATAAAAAAAATAGTAATAATTCACATAATTTTAAAATGGTACTGACAAAATAATGAGTATTATAATGGGTAAAATCTTTTTGCACAATATTCAACAAGTCAACATGTTTATATTAAAAGGATGCATTTTAAACCTGAAATATGGACAGAATACATACTTTTTTAATTAACGTCTAATATTAGAATGAAAGAATTGAGGCAAAAAAGGTCAATGTGATTTCATTATTATTAAATAAGCCAATTGTTAAGAAAGAAAGAAAATCAAATTTCTTTTTAGAATTCAAAAGAATGTTTTAAGTTCCTAAAAATGTTAAGTTTCTGCAATGCAAGTATAACATCTTATGAATGTTAAGTTCAAAAATGCATGTTTACTATTCTAGAAGAATTAAATACTGAATTGTAGCGATAATTCTTTTTTTAGGAAACAGCATATTGTGTAATAGAACTGTATGAATTTATTCAAAATGATATTTGAGGAAAAGCACTAATGCATACCACCTTCTTTTATAAATGAAGAGGATGGGAAAAGGGACTAAAAACTGTTACAACAAGCTTTAAATTGAAAGAGCAGGTAAGAAAATTCCTATCTGTAATACTTATCTCAAAATACAGTATGGATGGCAATGAAGATTAATAATTTGAATTTTTCTATTCTATAAGAAAAAAAGTTGCTTCTTAAAAATTAATAATTTTATGAAGCATAATAATGTTACCTGGGAAGAATTTCCATTTTCAGCAAGTGCTGCCATTACTCTCCGCCTAAAAAAAGATTAATTGCAGATTTAAGCACCAAAAAGCACATGATGTACATCTAACTACAAAGTTACTCTAAAATTATCACAAATATTTTAGGGTCATATAATTTAGAGTTAAAGACACACATAAATAGTGGCACATACAAGGGAGTCCTCGGGTACAGATCCTCCAAAGCAGATTTTTTTTCAATTCATTATATAATCCTATGTATATAGTACATAAAATTTTATTAAAAATCTGTCATTAATAATTAATTTTATTAATTAATGCTAATTATTCATTCAATAATTAATTTTTTACTGTTTTTGTACTCGAAAATCGACAAAATCAAAAGAATATGTTAGGTAGCATATTGGAGCGATACAAGAATGTTGGGACTTTTAACTCTAGACCCCATCTTGAAAAATTCCTGTGTGCAGCACTGGATACAAAAATATCACATAAAAGGACTAGATAACTCAAGAATATCTTTGCTAAACATAAAAGAGCCTGAAAATTTTTTTTAATACCTTTCCAGACAGTAAAATGCCTTAATTTTCATACAAATTTGCCATATAGCAGCACATACATCTCTTCATAAATACTGTGCTTTTAAGATTTGAAACTTTCAATAAATAAGTGATATTTTTTCCTTTTAACTTTTAAAAGGAAAACTAAAATAGCATTATCTTACAAGAGACTAAATATGGGAATAACTTATGCAAGAAAAAAATATTCAAGCAAAAGTATAAAAGAACTCTACTACTGTTCCATAAGAAGAAGTGAAGCCAAACATAAATATTTACTTTGGAGCGTTATCTACTGGAAAAGGAGTCAAGGATTTGAACCTTAATCTTTAATATTATCGGAACGCAGCTTTAAAACCAATTTTAAAAACAGAAAGTTATTTATTGTAGGCTTCTATAAAATTTTTCAAATATTTTAAACACAAAAATCTAAAAAGGTTTTTAAAAAATGTAAAAATAATGTAATAAAACATAAAAAGAACAATTTCTTAATCAAAAATGCATGCAAAATTCAAAACTAAAGCTTTCAATTCATAAAGATTACCTGATAGTTGTGTGTGTGAGCCAGTAACAAAAATGTATAAATAAATGTATATTTGTCTATATCGTTTGATATTGAAAAGTTTTAAATTTTATAAATTTATAAATGGTTTATATAATGATCCTTAATTATATTTTTTTGTAATGAAATAATTTGTTGATCAATATCATTCTTGTAACAGTTTTAATTTTTTAAAACAAATATCTTTACTTTATATTACATAAATAAATAACTTTCTTCACAATTTACAGTAAGAAAAAAAAGTTTAAAAAACGTATTGCATAAACAGATTTAAAATTATTTCATTAGCTAAAATTTTTACTTAATATTATGTAATTCAACAGTTTTATTTCCCAATACATTTATATAAAATTTTAAATATATTGAATCATTTTTTTAAAAAAAAATACTCACGTTAACTAGAACAAGGTAAAAAAAAAAATTAGATATGTACGCATGCTAACACAAAATTAGACATTTAATAGTATCAGAAACTCCGAAACAATATTTTATACATTTCAAATAAAAAGTACTTTAAATAAGTTAAAGAATAAAACACACACACACATAAAAAAATTAAGAATGTATTTGAAAATCAGTCTTATATATATATATAAATAAAAATGAAGTGTCTGTTTGTAATTTGAAATTAACAGCTTTTACTAAATGCATTTAAAAGTATAAACGGAACTTATATGAAAAAATCAATTTTTAAAATTTTTATCTGTTTGTCTGTTCTGGCTAATCTCTGAAATAGCTGGACCAATTTTGACGAAACTTTCACTGGAAGATAGCTAATGTTATAAGGAATAACTCGGGCTACTTTAATTATAGAAAAAAGAATTAGGGTTCCACGAAAATAAAATAAAAAACAATGAAATGGTGAACAATATCCGTTTCTAATAGGGATTATTTTTATTCAATAGGGATTGTTTTATTTTGCGAGCCTGCTGTCTCAACGTTTCTAGCAGTTATATCAAACTTTTTTGTTTGATTAGGTTGCTGCCACTTGCAACATTTCACATCCATGTCCTTTGATCCCAATGATTTTACAGTCCTCACCCCATCGGCAGTATCAAAGGCCATGCATCCCTCTCACACTTTTCTCAACAAAAAAAGAAAAAAAAGGAAAACAAAAAAGAAACATTGATTCACAAAGTAGAAGAATGACATTATACTTATAGCATAGGTGTTTCTTTACGTGGAATATATAATTATTAAGTTTTCGTAAACTCTGCGAATTGAATAAACACTTTTTTGTTAAATTCCACATCGACGAAGTCGCAGGTAACAGCAATTTAACATAAAATAAATGCATCAGAAAGTAATATTAACATATTACACATCCAGACACAAATTATTTACATTGTTTTAATGTGTTTATTGCACAATATTTGTAACAATGTGTTAATTTTGATGAGCAGAATGAAGGTGTTTTCAAAAATCGATCCATAAGAGAATTACGGGGCGTTATAAGTAAAAAAAAAACTTTTTTTATCAGCTATTATATCTACAGACTTAAGATTTAACAAACATGGTTTTTTGTTCAGCTGATATACGCAAAAATTTGGGGTTTTTTTTGCTTAATTTACAATTCATGTAAAATCAACTCATTAAAAACTTCTTTATCCTTCAGTCTGTATTGCTTAAATTTTCAATTCACCCCAGCGAAGAACGGGTATACCAGCTAGTGACTTTATAAGTCTGAAATAACAATTAAAAGAATAGTAATGAAGAATCTTAAGATGGCAAGGAGTAACTTTCAAAGTCCATATAAATCTGTATAACATTCCATTCACAAAAATGATCAATATTAAATATAAATCAATGATAATTTGAAAAAGCAGAAAAATCAAAATGTTCTGTTGATTTTGATTATTTTTCAATTGTTAAGGTTCATAAAGAAAAAACCAATTTAAAGAAATTAAAGTTTCGGTGTCTAAGGTTTATAATTTAAAAAATAAAAGTAATAAAAACATCACAGAGAGATGCAAAAGAGTACCAAGTAATTAATAAATTATTAACTTCCATTAATAAAATGTGATGCAGAGGAAAAATTAAAATAAGCAATTACGGTATAGTTGTGTAAAGCACAGTTCTATTATAAGGTTATTTTAAAAATTCTATTTAAACTTTTGATGCTATTAACAAGTTCAAGCAATGTATTGAGAGCTGTAAACTGTTTTGAAACTGAATAATACATTTTAGTGTATTCTCTTTAGGAAAAAGAGATCAAAAACGGAGTTTTAAAAAAAGAAATATTTCACAAAAGAATTATTTTGATAAATTAAAAACAAAAATAAGGAAATTGCTAAATCGTTTTAAAGAATTTACATAAACACCATCCCCTGTCCAATTATTTAACCCACGTATATTAAAACAGCCCCTAAGATCAAATCATTAGATTTAAAGAACTAGCAGAATGAGCTATCTATAACCTGCTTACTATGAATTTTGGAGTTATTAATTTGAATTCTGTTTTAAAAAGCCAAAAATATGTATAACAAACCTGTTACTTCCAATAATATCAGACATTCCTTGTTTTATATTCAAAGGAACTGAAAGTGTAGGTTTTACTCTGGATCTTACACGTACACTCTTCACTGAAGGAGGGTTACTATTAGCTTTAGCAGAATCTGTTTCCAATTCAGGTTCCACTAGGTCCTCTAGAGAATTGTCTGGATTTAATGATTTCAATATATCATAGTTCAACTTGTGAGATATTTTCTTTTGTTGAAACACCTTAGACATGGCTTCACCAGGTGTAGATGCTGGCATTTGATCTCGCTTTTTAACGCATCTTTTCTGAAAGGTTAAAAATAAAGCATTTCATATGACAAATCACCTCTTCCCATTAACAAGGAAAAAAAGTTTTAAAATAACAATCTTATCTCCCCCTTAGCTCACTAGAATATTTTGGCACATTTGAATCAAAATATACAACCCTTCTTTTAAATATTTCTGAAATAAATTCAGTTACATAATTATGATCTTTAAATTGCATTTTAAGAAGTTTATGTTATAAAAATTTATATATTTATTATTAAGTGAAAATTTATATTTTTTCAAAAGTATTTAACATTTTTCTACTGAAATAACTTTTTTCTAAATTCCATTTCACAAGATTATCACAACTGCATGAGCTTACTACAAACTTAAAGGCAAACTTCATTTAAATCTGAATCTTATACTCCAGCTGAGGTGCAAGAATTTTCAAGTTTCTCATAGTTTTGGATACTTACAATAGTTGCAAAATGTACCAATAGATGGCAGCACAAACAGTCCCCCACAAAAAATTTTTAGTCTTTGCACATGAATATCTGATACTAATTTTGAAATTAATGGGATCATTCTGATAAAAGGTGAATTCAATTTCCAAAAATGATATTTCATACAGAAAAAATAGGTAAAATAATACAAGCACATGCAATATTGATCTTAAAAGTGAAAAAGTTACAGAGTATATTCATTCTTCTGATAAAGAGTTACAATCTATGAGTATTTCAAAGAGCTTTAATTTATGATGTAATACAAAAAATTTATTAAGTGGTGTATCAAAAATTTAAAAATCAAATAACTTTGATAAAAATAATTATTGATTTTTTTTGTTTTTATTTTTTAGAGAGCAATAAAAGAATGCAAAAAAAAATCAATATAACTGCAAACAAATAACTTAAATTTAAATTATGATCAAATAAATGTAAGGCTACAAATACTTTTGCAAAACACACTAAATTTCTTCTAATTATTGTGAAGGAAACTAAAACAAACATATGAAAACCTTTTTAACTGAACGAAATGCTTGTTGAAGTTGTAAAATTAACACCGAATGTTTAT
Organism: Trichonephila clavipes; assembly: GCA_019973935.1. Lineage (NCBI taxonomy): Eukaryota > Metazoa > Arthropoda > Arachnida > Araneae > Nephilidae > Trichonephila > Trichonephila clavipes. Next base: position 371,476 of record BMAU01015421.1, read on the forward strand.
ATATGATAAATTTAAATGAAAATATCAAATTATATAAGACCCTAGGAAATCTAATTAAACATTTCAGAATATCATTAATACAGTATAAAATTTAAAATATCTATATTTAAAAATGTCAGCCTAAATATTGACATTCATTATATATATGCATATTATATGTATGTGAGCAATATTAATAAATTATATCAAAAATTATTTAGATGATGCATTAAAAAAATTCCATTTGCATGATTACAAATGTATAACTGTATGATTTTAAGCTTTTTTATAGGTGTTTATCTTAATCATAGCTTTGTCGTGTTTTCCTCAGTGGTGTAACAGAGAATATTAGGGCTCCCTGCAAAGTCAGATTTTGGGCCCCCTCCCCCGCAATGCTGGGGTGTATGTTACACCACTGGTTTTCCTTGATCATGATAAACACATCTAACATACCTCCAAAGTATGCACTTACAAATTATTCTATTTTCTTTATTGAATGCCTTTTTGATAGCTGAATGTTGTGATAAAATTACTTTGAACACAACCAGCCATCCCAATGTCACTGGATTAATTCGCACAAGTGAAAGCACAAGTGATCTTTAGATTGGATCAATTTATATAGATAAGGTTTCATCAGTTTTTTTTTCTGTTGTTATAGGTAGGATATAAGAATAGCTATTTCCACACTAAACTAGAAGAAAGTTTAAGTAAAATTTTTATAAAGTATAATATATACAAACTTTAAAATATATTGTAATTACAAGCTGCTTGACAAAAATTTGTATTAGAAGTATGTTTTTTCATTGTCTCGGTTATACATGTATTTTTGATATTTTTTTCTGCAAAGGCTAGTTTTTATTGGGCTGCTCGCAGGAAAGTGACCTTTATGGCTTTTTCCTTGATGTAATAGAAAAAGTTGTACATGTATGCACAAGTGTGTTTTTCAACTAAAAAAAATAAATCACATAATTCTAAGCTCTCAATAGTTGTAACTATCTTAACCTTTTCAGCAGTATTAAACAAAACAATTTACACAACATGATTTTTTTTAGTTTTCAAATGTAAAACTAACTATTCCATTTATTATATTCATATCAATCTGTTTCTTGATATATATGTTAGCTTGTGAAATCCTGCAAGTAATACAGAGGATGTTTAGTGGACAGTGACAGAAAATACTATTTTTACTTTCTTTCAGACTTATCAGACCTCTCAAATCAGCTGTAAATTTTAGAAGTACATGAGACACAATTTTATGCATGCATCTGACATACAACTGAATTATTTATTCTCTGTAGGCTAGGAAATTTCAAAAAATATTTCCAACCGAAATATTTCAAAATAAGAAATAGGATTTTATAAAAAGAAAATCCTTCTAAAATTTACAAAACCTTTAAATTTGAAGATTAAAATTAATGTTTCATGTGACAAAAGACCTTAATCAAATTTCTAATTTTTTATTTTTAGTTGTAAGCACAAACTTAAAATGTATATAAGCTTCATTATGCTTTTAATACTTTTTAACTTTTACATTAAGAGAACAAACATATGATAGAATTTCAAGTAAACAGAGTTTAGAAATTCAAATAAATACTTTGCAGATTCAAAAGAGAGTTTCTCATTTGAAACATATAGATATTATACAGGTTAGTGATAGAAAAAGTGAATAAAATTAGTTTTGAAGAGATACATATCCATGTACATAAGGCAACCAAAATTTTAAATTTACGTTCTTTTACATATATACTTGGAAGAAATACACATGCATATGTCATTCACTGCTCTCTAAGTAACAGAAATTAAATTTTATGTTTAAAACACATTAGCATTGACTTTGTTTGATCAAACGTTGTTACACTAGAGATTTAAAAAAGATTCATTATTGAAAATAAATCATATTTTGCAGAAAGGTCAAGTTTTCAGAAAGACTGAAAAATTATACTAATATCTCTTTACTCTACTTATTCTACTTTCAGCTTGAGAGAGAATGAGGACTGAGTTCCAATCCAATTTTAAAACATAAGCCCCCCACCCACTATTCAATATGTTGGCTGATAGTAAAATCAAGACTCAAACTTATGGCCACAACCGCACAAATTTATAACTCAATAACTAGATAGTAAAAACACAAAAATACACTGATAAAAAAAAAAGTCAAAACAAGAATTCAAAAAAGCAAATTTTAAAATGAATATAAAAAATTTGTGCATTAAACAAATTGCATTAGTCACTTCTCATCATTTCCTTTCAATAGTATAGAAGCAGTGCACAATTTATCACTTCAAACCAATAATTGAGGAAAGAATTATAAGGATGCAGAAAAAATTTCTAAGCAAAAGAAGGCAAATTGTTGGCCTGCATCAAGGGCAGAAATCTTCCAAGGAGATTGCTGAAGTGATCAGCATTAACTTGTGTACTATCCAGTGTATCTTTGAAAAAAGTGAATGAACCAACTTCTTCAAAGAAAATGTGTGATCAAAAACTGATCCTAAGCATTCAAGACTGAAGATCATTGAAATGGTTAGAAAAATCTAATAATCAAAAATCGACTCTAAAACTTGGAAACACCTTTAATAAGGAATTCCGAGCTATTTTACTCATTCAATGAGACAAGAATTCAAAAAGTTAAAGAATTATAACAAGAAAGCCTCTAATTATTATGACTAACTGAAAAAAAAAGAACTTGCTGACGGACATAATGATTGGACCAGTGAGCAATGACAACAGATCATCGGTAAGATTATTCCAAATTTACTTTTTCCCCAGGCTAATGGCCATATAAGGTTGAAAAAGGAGCACAGGAAGCATTGCACTCATTGTGTACCATGGGCTTTGTTTATGGACTTCGTTCAGCAACAATAAAATAAAGTCTCTCTAATAAGTAAGCTTATTAAGTGACCATATTATTCCTATAAAGAATTACTTCTTTTCCAACAGTGATAGTATTTTTCAAGATGAAAATATTCAGGTTCACCAGTATCATACAGTGTATAATTAATTCTACGATTATGAAAATTCATAGACGCACTTGATTTAGCTTTGAAGCAAGTGAAGTCCTGAGAGAATTGGCGGGATGTACTTAAGAGAGTATTAAAGGATGATATATATTACTTCCTTTATCAACTGAAAATTCTGGCTGAAAAAAAAGATGTTTGGATACATATTTTGGCTAAAAACATGTATCCAAAGATCGCACAACTTGACTTAAATTATTGTAAGACAAATAATTTGATTTACACCAAAGGTAAACTAATGAAATATTAGAGCCTGTGACTTTTTGTAGTCAAACAGTGCATTATTTATTATAAATAATTCAGAATAAACAATATTTTCTGATCCAAATAGTACTTAGATTAGATATACAAAAATGCATTATATATTTTTTTTTAAAAAAAATCTTTTGAGAATATGGTAAAAAATGAACTATTAACCTTCTTAGGAGGCTTTTTAGCATTTTCTTCTTCCTCTAATGCTCTCCTCTCTTCTCTTTCTGGATAAAATAAAGAGTATTTATGGTAAATATGTAATATCAGAAACAACAACAATACTTTAAAATAATTAATATCTTTACCTTTAAGTTCCTCCAGATAATCAGCATTAAATTTATGCCACACTTCATCTTTCTTCTTATATTCACATGGTTTCATAAAGTACTGAAAAGTTAATGAATTATTTAATAAAAATTCAAAAATGTCCCAGCAAAAAAAGCTACCTGTTTACATAAAATTATAAATAAAAATTTATATACCCTATCTAATTCCTCATCATCAAGTCCAGTTAAATCTAGATTATTATCTTCATCAGAATCTACAAATCAACAAAATGTATTTACTACATTCACATAAGATAATATTTTATGTAAAAAATTTACAGACATAATACATGGAGAATATGAACAAAAAGTTCAGAATTCATATATTACCTAAGTTTTCACATGGTTTTTCATTGCTGACTTTTATATCAGTTACACCTAAGCTTTCTAAAGTTGGTCTTAGTTCTTTACTAGAGTACTCAAATTCTGTGGAAGGAGTATTTTCGGAAAGAGATTGGCTTCCTTCAGCTAAGAGTGGCACCAAATTATCCACTGAAGGAAGACAAGACTCATCTGGTCCAATAACATCCTTTATTGAGTCCAATGTATTTTCTGCTATAAGCATGTCCACATTTCTAGATGAACTTGATGCATTACTTGATTCGTCATCTAAAAATTCAAAGATCAGGTTCATAATTACACATTCTCTTTTATTTGGAAATTGGAGCCCATATTGAGAGTTTTTTCAAAAAATAAATCATAGATAACTTATTTAAATTGAATCGCTACAATGTGTTTACACTAAATCCTTTAACTTTCAATAGGTGTGTGTGTGGGGGGGGTTCTTTCAAAGTTAGCAAGAACTATTTTTTCCCCTTATTTTTCTGTAAATGATAGCCAAAAAATCATTATTTTGCCAGGCAGATATCTTTTAAATTTATTTTCAGTAAGACAGATTTGTGTGCAAAAGGACATCTTTATAATTTTTACTCTCTGTATACATTTTTTACTTTACAAACAAGTAATAGAGGAATATATTAATAAGTTTAGAAAAAAGAAAACTACCAATTTGACTTGACTGAGACAGTTGCATTTATATCTAACCTGGTCAAATAACCAATAGACATTCATTATTTACTCAAGTAAATGTATAATAGAAAAAAATAATAAAAAGTCAACTACCAATCAGTATAAAATAAGTCTAAACATAAGAAAAGTCACAAGAAAAGAAATTGTATTACTTCAAGTATATCTATAAAATTAAGACTTATCTTTACCTTTTAATAAAATAGTAATCCATCATTAATTGAATATTGAGAAAAATTAAGAAATTTGGAACAGATAAATATTATTTTTGAAAATTTATGTTTTTAATTACCATTTATTTCTCCATAAGTGGAAAAAAATCTAGACTTCTTTCTAGTGTTATCTAAAATTCTTTCAATTTCTTTCCTAAATTCAGTTACTTGGCTTTCCAATTCTTTCATTTTGCTTTCATCTTCAAGCTAAAATAAAAATAAAGGGGGAAAAAGTATTGAATTCATGAAACGATACCTGAATTTTTAACTATAATTTTTTATTCCATTTTGCAAATATATTCTTACTTTGAATTATATTTTAACAAAATTATAATTAGTAGAACATGAAAGATTCAATAGATTTGAAAAATCCAGTTGAGAAAGTAAAACAGTATATAAGAGATAAATGTTGGTTAAGTCAGTTACAGAAAAATGGAAAGACTAAGAATCTTACAAACTATTTTTGTTTCAAATTAGTTTAAACTAACATTTAGCTTGAATTTGGACATTCATTTCTCCTTAATTTTTTCTAACATTTATTCTGCTTTAATTAAGTGTCACTGTTTTATGTAACAATAATATGTTTTTCTTTATTCTACTGCATGCTTCAATCTTCAGTTAACGTTTCTTTACACAGAACCATCGTTTGGGTAATGATAAATGACAAAGCAAGTGAGTCTCAATTCTGGATATTTTTACAATTAGAAAATTGTTTCATTGTCAGCATAAAAAAATCATGCTAGATCAAATATATCAATAAATCCTATTCGTCTTAAAATTTAAAAATATTCAATAAATAAATGTTTTATCACCAGCACATAGCATATTATATTTATTTAGTTTTAAATAATATACAAAATAAATATGAAAAAAATAAATTGATTTAAACAAAAACAAATAAATTACCTCGCTCTCTATGATTATGAATTCAGAAAAAATATTAAAAAATACAATGAGTTATAAGTCCTATTCTCAAACATCTGGCAAAGATAACCTTTATGTGTTATTACTGTACATGCACATTTCTGCTTAGACACTGTACAATTTTCTTGTATAACATACATATCTTTTTTAAAAACATGTACAGTTTATTCAAATAATAAAGTTTAAATTATTAAAAAAATAAATATGTAGACAAGAGTATGGCAATGGATCTACCCTTATAGAGAAAAAACTCTTCAATACTTGGGACTTTAATCTGAAATTCTCCAACATTCTAAATACTCGCTTGGATAGATTTTTTTTTAAAAAAATTTGTTCTATACACAATAATTATAATTTAATATATTATTTATGCACTTAATCATTAATTTTCATCAGTTAATTTATTTTCGAGCAAAATTTTATTTTTATCACTGATTACATATACAAACCTGCCTAAAAATTTAAATATTTTCAATAAGAAAAAAAATCACGAAAACCTATAGAAACAGTTTTAAGCAATCATTTTTACCATAATATATATTGAGAAAAGAGTTTTCAGAAGATTTGAGATATCTATCACTAAAAAAAAGTTAACATACTTTTGAAATTTTATTATATGCTTTCTATACAGTAATGTAACAATTATTTTACAGTAATTAATAAAATAGCAAATTTATTTTGTAATTTATTGAAAACTCAGCAGTAAAATGGTTAAGTATTGAAAGAAAAATTCCTAAGTACTAACTTCTCTTAATTTTTTACGAGCATTTTTAAAAGAAGGAGGATCTTGTTCTTCAGATAAATCCACAGTCATAAAATCTTCTATTGAAAGTTTACCAGATGGAGTTTCACTAAACTCAGTCAATCTATAACAAAGCATAAATTTGTTGATGACAAATAACAAAACCAACAGACTTTAAATTTAAGTCTCAAAATAGAAAGCTTTTTTTAAAAATAAATAATGGGATTTCTAGTACCTTTTTCTTACAGTTGCCTGACAGACTTTTACTACCTTGATAATGTCATCAATTGTTCTGTTAAAGTTGTGTAATCGTGCAGCAACCAGTAAAGCTTAAAAAAAAAGGGGGGAGAAAAAATGCTTTTTAAAACTTTGAAAAGAGTTAACTAAGGCAACTAGTCTCACATGTAAAAACGTTAGTAAGTTAAAGCTTTTTTTTAAAAAAGGCATTAAGAGATATTCAACAAAGATTTACAAGAAAAAATTATTTTATCAGTGAAAAATGAAATATTTGCATATCGTTATGTATATTTAGAAATATATATTCATAGTCTACATGACATAACATTTAATCTGACTCATCAAAAGAACAATAAAATAATATTGAGATTAAAGAATAGTACCTAACTTAAGTAATATTGTTAACAAAATGGATAATAGTTGAATATAAGTAGCTACTAGAAAAGATACTGCTACAAGAAGTAATAATTCATTTCAAGTAAACTCTTTTGAAAATATTGCATTGTGAAAAGTAAATTCTTCTATTTTGTACTTAAATTACACAATAAGACATGGATACATATTTTGAAGATTGTGTATGTATATATATATATACTAGCTGGTATACCCGTTCTTCGCACGGGTGAACTGAAAAATTAAACAACACAGATTGAAGGAAAGAGAAGTTTTTAATGAATTAATTTTATGTGAATTGCAAATTAAACAAAAAAGGCTTTTTACATATCTCAGCTAAACAAAAAAAAGAAAGAAAAAAACACACCTTTGTTAAATTTTAAGTATGTAGATCTAATAGCTGATGAAGAGGATTTTTTTTTATTTATAATTCCTTGTAACACTCTTGAGGGTCAATTTTTCAAAATACCTCCCTAAACTGATCTATGCTCATCAAAAGTAACACATTGTTAAAAGTTTTGCAAAATGAACACTTAAAGTAGTGTACATAATTTATATCTGAAAGTGTAATACATTAATATTACTTTCTGTTGTATTTATTTTATTTTAAAATTGTAATATTCACAAGCAACGCCGTTTCTTAAATTATAATGGCAATTCAATGAAAAACATAGCGAAATGATAACGATAGAGTCAAGTTGGCAAATGACTAGCTACTTCCGTAGCTCGAGCTTTATTAGAGCTTTGTAAGACCTGTCGTGTAGGGAGGAAATGCACTTTAATACTTTATCAAACCGCATTATGATTTACAGCAGTTTTTTTCATACATTTTTTTTGGATCACTATATTTACAAATTAAGGGATATACAAAAACAAAATACTCCTCTTTGGAATATTTAATCCGTTAGAGCTAATAAATTAATTAAAGATATTCCACTGTAAAATTAATTATATACACCGTTCACTTAAAATAAGTAGTCAAATCATTTTCCAAGGTCTACACTATTATACAAAAACATAAGACACTTAAATTTTGACAAACTATTTTTTCGGGACAAAAATAATAATCTTTGCAATCCACAGAAAACACAATATCTGCTACAAAACTATTCGCCTTCCCCGCTAAAATACTCATCATAGAACCCGTGCTGCCATATATCTTGGAAGAGTGGATTTCAAAGAATATTTCTGCTAAGTATTGGTAGAATATTTCTTCTAAGTTGGTGTGGTGTGGTAGTTAGAAGGGGGTGCCAGCTAAGGTGTCGTCCACATCACTTGACCATGGTTCAAAATTACGTGATACATTGCCAAAAGCCCTCGTGTAGCTGAACAGTGCGATGTTACACACACTCCAAAAAATACAGTACAGTAGTTATAATTATTTTTATTCTTAAAAACGCAATATATGCCTATTCAATTAAAATTATAGCATTATAATTAACTACTAACCATAAACAAATTTTGAAAATTTGTCTAAATGATGTAGTGTGAAAGAGAAAGTTTATTTACTTTAAATACCAGAACCAATAAAAGCATTTATTTAGAAAAAAAGATCAATTTCTTAATACCAAATGTGCATAATAAAATCATAAAAAAAACATTAAAATAAAGAGATTTATAACAACATCTCCCTTCAAAACTTAGTTTTAATTTGAAATAAAAAAAAAAGACATTATTGTGATCACAGGAATTAATTAGAAGCGAGCCCCTTGCGTAGCCAAAACAAAAAGAGTTTTTCACAAACAAAAGACAGATATATGCTGACGTGGGCTTTTTTGCAAAGCAAGCTAGATTTGATTGGAGATGCCAGAATTTTTTCCTACTTACTTGACAAATATCGTTATATTTTGGACACTTTTTACAAATTTTTATAAATTATAGCTATGCTATAAATTATAGCCTATGTGTTATTCTGATGTATATAAGCTATATTACTGTAAAGTTTCATTAAAATCCATTCAGTTGTTTTTGCATGAAAGACCCACAAAGATACTCACAAACTTTCGCATTTATAATATATATTAGATATACATATATACATATACACACACACATATATACATATATATGTACACATACATATATACATATACACACACACATATGTACACATACATATATATATATATATATATATATATATATACACACACATACATATATATATTACATATAAATCTATTCTTTTTTTCAATAAATAAGTAAATAAATAAATATTAGGCAAATCTTAAAGAAGAATAAAGGTTACTGTATTCTTTTCTTAAGGTATAAGGACTAGCTAATGTACAAAATAAGCAAAAGTTTGGTAGTTTTATGCAAAATTATATAACATGAAGTTAAGGTTTTATGTACAATTAGTTCCATAGTGTTTTATATGTAAGCTGTGACACATTGAAAAATATAAAACTGAATTCCCTCCAAAATTCATTTTAATACCGATAACAATATAAAAAAAGACACAAAGGCCAGCTTATTATGAGTACATTTGAAAAAAAAAAATGCTTGTTACCCTTTTGAAAATGTGCAAAATTTTACTATAATCTCATCCATAGAGAAACAAAAGCAATTTGCTCCCCAGCATACACAAATGAATTACATAAATATGCAATCTTCAGTTGCCATCTAACAGTATGTGACGAGAAAGGTCACAAAAATTTGAAGGCCACATAAAAACAAATCAAGTTTATATTACACAAAGATAGTCATAATTTATAAAACTGCACTGAATAATTATTCATGACAGTTACCTATATTAATAAAAGCCAATTTTCTTGAACATCCCAGAATTCTAGTGAAACCTTTATGCTTTTTTGGTACTTACATGTTATCCCAACCAATTTCCAACATTATATGAAACGAAGCACTTGGTTGCCAATTTAGTGTGTATGGCACATAGGAAATTGGAGTTTCCAACTTGGAGAGTTAATAATATAGTTGGCAATTGTTGCGATAATACATAAGAGAGTACCGCTTTTTTTAAACATAAAAAACTCAGAAAGAGCCTCACTAAAATATAATACTTTCAGAAAATTCTACAGATATATTAAAAGGATAATCAAACAAAAGTTACACACTTTATACTTTAGCAACATTACAGAACAAACTGAATAAATACAAGAATTTCTAAAACCACTGCTGCACTCTAATCTCTCCAAAAGGAAAAATACGACTCATAGATATTCATATATTTGAAGCATCTGAAGCTCTCCAATGTCTACATTACACAAAAGCTACCACTATGAATAAGTTGAACTTTGTTTCTTTTATATCCCCCGTGCATCTAAGTAAATCACCAAAAATAGAAAATACATTATAGAAAAGGTCATAAGTCTGCAGGTTCAATTAACCTATTCCAGTGGATATATGAAACTCCAACTAAAGGAGAAAAAATATTTTCATTTAACATGTATAAATCAAAATGTAAATATAATACACCCCTCTAGTAGATCAATGCAAGTATGGATTCACCAATGTATCACCTAACTAAAGCATATTCATCAGCAATATAATACAAAAGGGTTAATAAATAAACGTATAATTACAAAATATTTACAAAAACGTTTTTGAAAGCAGCGTTCAACACAGTCTACAAATTGCCACTTTCTGAATAGTTTTCACACAAGTAAGATATTAACCCTCTAAGTGGATACTTTCCTCCTGAAAAGTTATTCCGAAAGCGTTAACTCTTATTTTGAAGATCACTTTAAAAATGCAACAGCCTTCTTTCCTTTCCCCCTTTTAGAACTTGGGAGGTCGAACGGGGACAATTTTATGTTCTAGTTCGGTTCTTTTGTCAAGTAAGAACCAAGAGATCAATCGTTTACAGCTAGCTGTTAAGTTGCCTTGGGCAATCTTGTATGAAACTGTAGTGGAATTCGGTATTTCTTTCTCCTATATGTTCCGTCACAGTAAAATTAAAACAAAATGCAGGGTAAAAAAAAAGGAAAAAATGAAATAAATAGTATGTTAGAAGTTGAAAAATAATTATATTTTCTTCAAACAAATTTTATTTTTCTGTCATTTTTTAAAAATTAATATATATATATATATATAATTTGGTATTGTGATTTGAACCAGAAAAAAGCATCCTGTATTCATTTTTGAATATGAGAGTAAGAAAACGCGCTCACTTTCTTGTTTTTTAAAAAAGTAATGAGGTAACAAGAGCAAAGGCCCTATCTCATTTTTAAACAATAACACAATAAATGGTACATACGATGATTATATTTATGAAATAAAACCGATCTTTCTCTATTCTGTTATATTTTTAATTTAAAATAGCATAAAAAAGGATTTCAATACTTTTAATTTATTTTAATTAAAATCATATAAAAGATATTTTTATGTTAACTGAATATTTTTCGGAATAATTTAAATTTTCCTTCCTAGTGTTCTCCTTTTCGAACTTCTTGTATTAAATAAAAATTCCTTTTCTACATGGGCATTTGTGATGGACATAACACACATTCAGTCAATAATTTTTAATTTTAAAGGGGGATATACTTCTTCAAATGCGCATGACAGTACTTCTAACCATTTTCTACTCAAGTTAAATTTCTTATCTTTCTGTTTCTTTTATTACAAGGAAAAATGTCACACATCGATAACTACATTTTCACACAATTCAGTCATTAAAAATTCTATTGTGAGAAAAGTTCTCCCTAATTAATTTTGTCTTTCAAAACAGTACACTTAAAACAATTTTGTTCAGTGAAGTTAACCGACAGTTCCACAATGTATTCATACCAAATTTTAAAAACAAATTTAACACTTGGAAATGTATCCAGTATTAAATTTTCCGTAATCCACAAATATTTCCTGCTGTAGGGAAGATATAGTATGAGATGTGGTGTGCGGTTGTGAAATAATGTTTTCGTACGTGTAGACTATTTTTGAAAATTTAAATATCACTGAAGCTGATCATATAACTGCAAATGAGCCTTATTTTAATGTGTGCTGGTATCAAAGTAAAACACTTTACAATATTAAACAGCCTATGGGTTTATACTCAATATCAAACTATTCGCAAAATGTGTGTGTGTGTGTGGCTTACAACTTCTATTCAAATTGTAAAGAAACTGAAATATAAGTATATCTTACTGCAGTCAAAAATATTCATAATATGTAAGTATCCTATTCCTCCACTTATTTCAGTACATTTTAAAAACTGTAGCTGAATGCAATTTTTATATTTATAAACGAGGCATAAAAGCTCACACAGTCGTAAAAATGTCTATCATTTTTAAATATACTACTATAAAACGTATATGGATTGTAAGATCAGTTGTAAAATCCTAAAAGCTTTTAGAGGAGCTAAAAACATGTAATTTTGGATTGATCAAATGTTTAATATAATACACAAATATACATGTTATTAAGCAAATACATTTGAAAAATCAAACTTCCTTCTGAAATAAACGTAATTGAAAGAAAAATGTTTAATTGCAAATGAGTGGAAATACATGTTTATCTAAGGGGTATCCCCAAAGTGAGGTAATCCTCAAACTTAAGACTCAAACTCAGTGGCACAACAATCCATGAGGGCCAGGAACTACTGTGCCCATCATAATACACGTGACCATTGGACGCTGAGGTGCATGAACAGATGTCCCGATTTGGTGGTCTGTCTGAAGAGAGACCTTCAGTGTTTAAGACCCGAAGCAAGCTTGGTACTCATTTATCGACCCAATGTAGCGGGGATGAAAGGCAGAGTCGACCTTGCGCAGCCCGTTAATAGAACCCCAGACCTGCGGTGTGGAAGCACTATACACTACCACTCGATCCTATTCGGTGAAAAATAAAATTTAATGTTAGAATCTTATATAAATCCCTAATGAATGAGGGAGACCAAACTTTTTTTTTCATGCAAACTGTTTAGACGGAAATGGTTAATTATGAACATTTCACAAGTTGCATAACTTAAAATTAACAGTTACAGTTTACATAAATTTTTAAGGGTGCAAAAGGTGTATTTCGGCTGCACGAATTAATTTTAAAAGGAATACGGTTACGAAAAAGCAGTACAAATCTATCTAAAGTAGGGTTGGTTACCTTACATATTGTCAAACACAACAATGCATTGGAAGCCAATTCCGCAATTCGTTGTTATAAAAATGTATGGAAAATTACAAGATTTATTTTTGCATTTGTAATTTATATATGTATAATTTTTCCTGGGAACTTTAAAAGCTAGAGCGGCATCCATCAAAACCGCGGTTGTCTCTCTGTTTTTCCAGATCGCCCGACAAAGCCGGCTCTGCCATAGTAAGTGAAAATGCCGGATTTTGTTTGTCAAGATCATTTTATAGCAGACTGCATTTTTCATGTATTTTAGATGGTCGTTTTATATTTTCTACATCAATATCTTAATGTCTGAATTTAAAATTACATAAAATTCTTGACATTCGCATCAATGACCATGATAATTTTTATTAGTATATGAATGTGTCATCAAACGATTACGACTAATATTAACATATTATTTTAACCATTTAATTAATATTAAGTATAACATAACGCACACAAATTTTCTGAACTTTAAAATAAATATTTCGAAAACTACTTCAGATATACTCAAAATTTTTCATTCCTACGCTTTAGCTTCTCAGTTTTGCTTCTATGTAAGAATTTATTGTAATTGTATATTCATCAATTTTTTTAGTATATTTTTTGCTCTTAGCATGCACTTTTCAACTGAATTGTATGAAATCTTCGAAATATATTAAAAGATACCAAAGAAGCTATATAATAAAATTTGAAATTTTTATTATACTCAAACAATTGCTAAAACTTATGGTAAATAATTTTTAACTGCACGATGCATTTTTTTCTTCAAAATTTCAAATGGAATTTCTAACATAAAATTTCTAGCTTTATACGGTCGAGATTTAAAAAAAAAATCCAGATTTTAATTACTTATTCAGTTAGCCTTTAAAAAAAGATAAATGTTGAGGTATTTTGTATAAATAGATATTTTTGAACAATAATTCGAATGTTTTTGAATAGCTCGAATTTAAAATTAATTTTTATGTTTATTTATATGCATAAATGTCTACTGTAAATGTTTCCGTATATATTTTTGATTACCATTTACTGAAACATTCAAGTTATAAAAAAAAATGTGTGAAAATCTTCATTCATGTTGTCTTTGATGTAAACTGAAGTTCAAGCACTTAAAATTCAAATATAATTCGGTGTATTTTAACAATATTTAACTAGGCACTATACTTAAACTTCCCTGAACACTTGGGCTTTGAAATCTAAGGAAAAAAAAACTAATAAATCTTAAGTAGTTTTTTTTTCGTTATTATTTTTATCAAAGTGTAAGAAAATGTTTCAAATGATTTGATGAAGTTTAAATTTATTCATTTTTAGTGGTTGGAAAGATTTCAAATTTTAAAGTGTTTGGTGTTTTATTAATTTTTTTTGGCATCTTATAATGAAATAATCATGTTTCAAAATCTGAAAGCATTGATTAAGATAAGAAAAATGAAGCGAAAGAATATACTTAAAAAAAGATAATTTGTCTAACTATATAAAATAGCAGATTGCACTGACACGCCCCAACTTGTTACAGTTTCAAATTAATATGAAACCAAAAGGGAATTGTAACATATTTTACTTATGTGTTGGGACTTTTCAAAACTTTTAAAATACGACGTAACAAGTAAACACTTCCTGGGGTCTAAAGAAATCCCCCGCGCCGATTTTTTGCAAAGGCCCCAGGGTCAAAACACAGGGTTTCCTGTGAGCCATAAAACTTCCCCTCAGTGTCCTGCTGTGTTGCTTCCACTGTCCCCAATTATCTTTCAAGGTGTTAAACCTTTAAAAGGGGGAAAGGATTTCAGAAAAGTGCGGCTAATCCGCTTTTGAAAACGTTACTTGAAGGCAGAAAAATCCGTGCAGTGCATTTTCGAAGCATCTTTACACTGACGGAATTTTCCGTGGTATCCGGTTAGAGGGTTAAATACATCTGCTAGAAGATATGCTAGGCATTATTGCTTTTCCCAACTAATTATCCTATTTGAAAATATTTATAAAGTGATTTAATCTATACCTGCTCCACAAAGGCCAGAAGGTCGTCTCCCAAAATGAATCCAATCTGATTTCATTCTTCGTACAAGCTTAGTAGCAGTTATAGCTACTTCATTTTCTTTTTTTCCAAATTGTAATTGACGAGCAAATCTTGCAATATAAAGAACAGGATCTTCAAATAAAAAATACACTTTTATATAAATCATTAATTTTTTTTAGTAATAAAGGAACAAAATTTCTAAGTATTATATTATTTTAAAAAAGGATAAATAAACTCTAAATTTTCAAAGAAATACTTTATTACTTTTCTAAAATGTTTTATATTTGAATGCATTTATAATTTTCTATAAGTCCATACAAAATGCTTGAAAAATCATACCAATAGCAGGAGTATTGATGTGCAGTTCAGTAGATAATTTTAAATAAGTCTTTCCCAATTCATATACATTAATCTGTAATAGAAAGTCCAATTTTATTTTTTAAGTAAAAATAACATTAAAATGATCACGTATAAAAAAAATTAAAAGTTTTTTTAAAAAAAATATCTTACCTTAAGTACATCACTTAAATCCAGTAACATATCGTGAAAAGAATTAAGAAATAATTATTATTCATGTGGTGAAAATATAAAAAATAATTTAATATATTTTGATAAAAATATAAATATCTTTTTCAAACATGATTATATATGTATCTAGCTTCTCATATCAAGTGACTGTTTACTCTATGAAAATATGTAATATTTCTATTAGCAATCAAAAATTAATAATTTAACCATTTGAATTAATAAAATGTGAAGCTCATTAAGACAAATTTGTATTTTTTACAAAACATTTATTTAAAAATTAATATTTTCATGTATAATTAATTTAATTGTAGGCCATCACACAAATGCAAATAAAAAACACTAGTATATTAAATGATTAAAACCTGTTCAATTTAACTGAAAAGGATACGAGATGTACCATCTGTACGGCAGACCATGTATACACAAGCAGCAATTACATGGGCACTTTTGCGACCTTTGGTTAAATGCTTATTCAGAGCTAATTTATAATAACTCAATGCAGTATCTACAGCAGGTGGTTTTAACTGTAACTTGGAAGCCAAATTCTGTATATTTTGTCTGGCTAAAATAAAATAAAAACAATGTTAATTCTTTAGTTTTTATATAAAAATTTTTTAGTCATATCCATAACATAATTTTATGTATGAAAGATGAAAAAAAAAAAAAAAAAGAAAAATCATAATGCTTTACTTCTGTTATGTTCCCTCAAAAATAAAATAATTATCTAATGAAAAACAAAGCCACAGCATCATTTTTCAGGATTCTTGAAATATAAGCAATATCTCCAAAATAAGCTCTAGTTAAGTTTGTCAGCTACATGGATGCCAGAATTGGTGGCTGACCAAACAAATTCAGATACATCATACAGGTATATTTGATAATAAAGGAATTAGTGGCAACTAATTAGTATATTTGATCATCAATATGTTGTATTACAGTAGATGATTAGCACTTGATCAAATAAATAGAATAGAAAATTAAAATTTTCAGATAAAACTGATACAAATGGAAACATTCTAGAGTACAGGAAAAGAGTTTTGTTGCAGTCTTTGAAGTTCTTCATGTAAATATTTGAGCTATGATTCAAATATTAATAGTTTGCTGACAAAGTTTTTTGAACTGAACAAAGGAGAAGATCTGTTTGTGGATTTAAAAAAATCAATCCCTTTATATAACAACCTTATTCATTAGAACTGTAACTTTTAGTCAAATATTATTGATTAGAAAATTTAAATTCAAATCTTTTGATTGGAATTTCTGTGCTTAAAATTTTTTTCAGCTGTATTTGATCTGTTATTATTCCAAGATACAATGTTATAACCCAATTATTCCTTTTCAGCTTTCACTTTTTTCCTAATTTTTTTCCATTATATGAGGGCAATTTGGAAACTAATTGCCATTTAAGCATGGCGCTGGAAGTACGGTTCAAAGCACCCTCAATCGAATGCACGAGCAATCTCTGATTCAGTAAGCTTCAAGTCGATGAGTGAGATTTGTAGGGCCAAGAGTTTGCTAGTTATAACGCAACAAAATGTGTGCCGCCATAGAAAATCCCATGAAATGTGAGAAGTGATAAGATTTCTTTGGGCTAAAAAATTGTCAGCAGTAGATATCCATTGTGAATAGTGTGCCCTACATGGGCCAAACATTATGAGTGAAAGTTGTAGTTTTTTCCAATCCCCTTGGAGCAGGAAAGCTTTCACCAAGTCCATTTGACCTTCCTGCATAATGATGTCCCACACCAGGTCTTGATCTCCAAATAACTGTCACAGCAAAATGCCCCAGCAGTCCTGAAGATGAGCAGGGACAGGTAAAGAAAGATTTTACCCCCTGCATAAAGGTCATGGCCATGCAGGTGACCACTTCTAAAGTGCACCATGGCCATCTGAGGAGCCCTAGAACTGCTGCACTGTAGAGATGGGCCAGGAGTGAAAGTGTAGTGCGTCAATGGATACACTTTTTCAAGGATGGAAGAACAAACATCTATGAGGAATCATGGAGTAGGTGCTGATCTCATTAAAGAAATTCATGAAAAAATTCGTTTGCTCTGTAATTTCACAATCTCCCAACTTTCAGAGCACTTTTCAAACATTTCTTGGACAGTTTTGTATGAGACAGTCACAGGAACACATTGTGTCTTAAAAACGCTGCGACAAATTGGTTTAACTCACAGGCGGCCACTTTTGATACAGAAGGAATTGGTAAAAAGATACGAAAAGTGCTTGAATAATGGGGGACACTATGTTGAAAAATAGAGGACAGTTTTAACTTTGATATGCAAATAAATCCCCCCTCTGTTTTTTAAAGCGATTCGGAGGTTACTTTCCGAATTGCCCTCATATTATAAATAAATAAATAATTTCTTGTAAATAAACATTTTATCAACTTAATCACTAAAAACAAATATAATAATTAATGTGGCAAAACCTCTGTTCTAGCCTTCGTTGCTCCGAATCTGACACAATCAAATAATTGATATACATTTTATATTTATGAAACTTTTATTTATTATATTGACTTTTTGGATTTAAAAAGTTATTAAAAGTAAATCTTTCTTCAAAGATACATATATTATCTGGCATGGCATTACTATTTTGGAAAGATTTTGTCCCAATATTTATACATTTGGTACTAAATGAAATCTTGTTAATCAAAAAATTAACATATGTTTATTTTACCATTTTGTAATGTTATAGCTCGTGATTCTCTTCCAGGACCATAGCCATGACCAAGACCATAAGATACTCCATCTAAAAATCATATAATTAAATGACAAAAAGTTATTATACACAAATAAAGTAATAATATAAAATCATATAAAATTAGTTTAGGAGAAAGTCAATCAGATTCAAAAAATAAAAAAAGAGCCCAATTGGTATACTTATCAGTTATAAGGACCATGAATTGGCATTTGCTTTCCCAAGTTGTCCCCCACACGAACACACACACACATTGGCTATATTATCTGACAATATTGCCACTAATGATGGAATAAGATGTGACAAGTTCTCTACATGTTACAATGTGTTTGGTTTCATGGTCTCTACAATCAATATAAGTACCCAGCAATAACTAATTTTACAATGAAGAAAATATAATTGCTTTTACCATCGAAACTGACAAGCTGTCCTACAGCACGGCTAGCCCCCCGAGAATCTTGTACAAATTGGACTTCTGATACAATACCAGAATCTTCCAAAACATTACCACAGGCTATACATACAACATTGCCACACGGAGAGTCGGTATCAATGTCAGTCGATCCACATTTGTTACACTGAACACCAGACATTTCTAGAAAAGAGCAAAGAACATCATGGATTAATAATCCCAATTTCTGAAAAATGAAATAAAATATAAGCAATGAGTCATTTAAATTCTGAAGTTCATTAAGAAAAGTACTTAATTTTAAAAACTCACACTGTTTAAAATAACACCGGAATAGAAATTTATCTACATACATGTTTTAACTGTTTTGAATTTTAAAAAACAAATTTCAAATGATAAATTACTTAAACAATAACTCATATTAAGTTTTCCAATGAAAAATATTATCATAATAAGACAAATTTTTAAAATATATATTTTTCAGCTAATAGAATTTCAAAAATATTTAATTCATTTTACGGTTCACTCCTAGGAGAGCCCACACTCTTGGCGCAAATTACTTTGGTTGGCAATAATTGTGCCATCTTGGTAACCCTACCTTTTTAAACACTGCATGTGGCAACCCTAACTATTTCTAGCATTTTCGTATTTTGTGGGCGCGCATTTCGAATTTCATTTTGTTGTTGGGCTCCGGGCTGGCTGCGTGTGTGTGGGAATATACTTTAGAATTTTTTACTTTGTTGAATGCAAAAGGTAAGAAAGAATTGATTGAATGGTGTATGAAAGAAGGATTGATTGCTTCGAGTTATGAATGTCCTAAATGTAATGATCCTCATGATGTAATATGGTCGGCAATAAAACGCTTTCTTCAAAATCGTACCAGCCATGCCGAATGTATGTTCGACCATTACCTCGCAGAATAAATATGTCGGTGCTCACACGATCATTCGCTTAGCAATGAGACCTTTAAGGCTTTTTTAAAATCTGTTGTTACGCTGTACCCTCCACTCGGAAAAGATCAGCAGTAAGAAAGTAAGTGCTGTTTTCATATTTTTTATCTTAAATGTTTAATTTCTGTATTGTTTACATATATTTTCATTACGCATCCACCTTATCCCGCTATATTCCCTTGCCGACATTGTTGGTTTCGCTTGGCGCCATCTTGTTCTGGCTTGGTGCTTTTTTCTGTCTATCGCCAAGGGTGTGGGCTCTCCTAGGATTTTACCCATTTTAGAATTGAATAATGAATGCACAGGTAAGTTAAAAGTAGAAAAGGTAGCTAGAAATAGACATTAAAGTTTTTGTGATAGATTTTTTGCAATTTACTTTTAATGAATATATAATTAATAGTTTTCTTTGGTACTTACATATTATTGCAATGTATTGGGGACATAATATGAAATTAATCCCATGATAGCCAATTCAGCACATACAACACATGCGAAATCAGGGTTGCCAATTGGTAAGATACCTAGAACTTTGGTATATTTGCGATAATACACAAAGTACCTTTTCTTTACTTAAAAGTCAAAAGGAAACTCAACAAATAGCATCAATAAGGTTTCCCTGAACATGTAAAAAATATGCACATTAAATGTAAAACTTATGTCTGATTTTTTTTATTACCGTAAAATCCGGCATATAATGCACACTTTTAACACAAAAAATAAGATTGAAATTTACGGGTTCGCGTTTTATGTCAGATATGAAAAAGTGAGCTTTAAAAAAGAAAAAAAAAGAAGAGAATAGAAAAAAATTAAGACTCTTCTGCATATACCAAAGTACTATTTATTCAAAATAAATGACATTCCTTATGAACTTAAAGGGTTGTAGTTCTAGAAGTATACTGTTTTTTCTAAAGCTTATAATAATACCTCAAATAAATGACTTCAAATCATAAGAGCATTGCACAGATACATAGGTTTCTTCATAAAAAAGGGTGTGTGTGTTATACCGCAAATATAACAAAAAAAAAATGTTGCATGGGACGCCATGCGATAGAAGTGAAACTTCTTTGGCAACATTGGAACATTGATTATTTACCCTAATATTCCAAATTGAACATGTCTCAATCGCCTAATTTGCATGAATGGTATTTGTGACGAAATGAGTCTTTCTGATATCAAATCCAATGTAGAAAGATGTCTTGGAATTTCTGGATATACAAAACCATTATATTTTGATAAATTTGGTATACTTTTCCTGTTTAAACTTTGTCGGCAATTGTAGCATGCTTTAATATGTCTTCTAAATTAATTTCCAGTAAAATATTTTTGTGCTCAGCAACAGACGTTCTCAAATCATCTCTAAACCAGAATATGTCATAAAATAAATGATTATCAACGAATAGCTTTTGAAAATCTTTGTGAGCATTGTTATGGGAATCATAGTCTTTGTAAAATAAGATAGAATTTATTATTGATTTACATGCATCAGTTTCAAAATGCACTAGACTTGTTGAGGGCTCTGTAGTTAATAGCACAGGGTGGTTCACTAAGTCTGTATTAATCTGTGCTATCAATAGATGAGTCTCAATACCATTCCCATCCCTTAAACTGGGCATTAAGAGAGTCTTTTGCAGTGTTCTTTTTTTTGTGCTCGATATTCTCTCATGTACTCTGATGGAGATCTGGCAATAGCACTTAATAAATTTGCAATATTTTTCTGGGGTTTTTTGTTTTGTTACTCTTTTGGCTGGACTTGCTGCTAGTTTTTCTTTTTTCTTTCCTTCACGAAACTCTTTTTGTGCATTTGATTTAGACATTCTGACTAGAATTAATATACTAATCCAACACAAATAAAAGTAAAAAAAGCAAATTAACCGCCAAAAACATCGCAATGTAGTAAACAATCCAAGAAAATATTAAAAAAAAGAACGCTTTTTCTGCGAGACCTATTTTGTGTACACCGTAATGTCACTGCATCTCATACAACCGTTGATAGATGTTCCCGGGTCTAGGACCCCCAATAGGAAGATGGGCAAGTTGACCAATGGGAGAAGTGAGTAATCATCCAACTTTTTCACAGATATGTCACATGGTGACCCGGCTCCCCCTTTTCCTCCCAACTCGCTCTCCTGTCATCATGGTGACGATTCGGGATTTGGGGGATGGGCAAACTACTTTTGTTTGCTTTTTCACTGTTACACAGAAGTGGGCAAATTTCTCATTCACTCTCTCAAGAGCAAAAAAGTTTCACTTCAAAAATTAAAAATTGCAACTTGAAAGTATAGGTGTATGTTATATGCCGGATTTTACGGTATATACAAAAAAAACTTTGTCTTTTGATTGAGAAGGACCCAAACTAATAAATTTATTTAGGAGTTCAACAAAAGAGAAATGAATGAGCAACATATTAGAAGGTCAGTGAGGAAAAATATTGGTGTGAAGAAGGCAGTCCAGATTATAATGATGACAATTACACAGGTTAAAAAGATCAACTGCAATTTAATTTCTTTTGAGAATTAAGTCTAGGAAAAAAGTTTTGCTAAGAAAAATTTACTTGAGTACAAGAAAACAAGATCACTTTGAGATTCAGTTCTAATCCAAACTTTAGGAAATCACCTGGCAAAGAATGTATAAAACAGCAACAAAAAAACAAACAAAAAAACAAATAAATTTACATGCTCTTAAAAAGGTTTATTTTCCTTTAGAAGGATTAGAACAGTAGTAAAAAAATAAATCTTCATTCCTCTGATATGGTATAATTTTTATCTCTTAATCACTGACATAGCTAGTTCTGAGTGCGTCCTGTATCAAAATTCCTTTGAGAGCCCTTTTTTTAGATTTGGAAGCCCTGTAAGTGAGATTGTAGTTACACGTGTTGAGGCTCCTGTAGCTTGGAGGCCCATATCATTGATATGGCTGATACAGGGGTAGCTACGCCCCTGCTCTTAATATTGAAATTTGTCTTCAATTAATTAAAGTCTAATAATTCTAAAAACATTGAAATTTGTAATTTTCATTGTCAGAAAGTATAAGTTACAATAAATTGCTCATTTCAGATAACTGCTAGTAATTTGGTAACTTTATTTTTCGAGGTTGCTAAATTCACCAATTCAATTACATTAAAATAATTCAAATTAAAATCCCTAACAAAATTCTCCAGCAGATATGGATGTAATAGGTTTTTTTTTTTTAAAAAAAAAAGGAAAAAAAAATCTCTAAGTACTTCTGGCATTATTAAAATAAAATGAAATTTTAGAAAAACTTAAAATGAACAGTTAGCAGTTGCATATCATATTAGATGGGAAATTTTTTTTAATATTAACATTAAATGCAATTCAATTTTCATTTTACTTGAAGAAATTACCCTCCCCCAATTTTTTAGACAATTTAAAGAGGAATAAATGTTACTCTCATTTAACAATACATAACATTTTATAATATGAGACAAGACTATTAATTTTTTCTATAAGCAAAATTAAAACAGAAAAATTCTGAAAAAGATCATTTAAGAAAATTTTTAATGTCAATTCAATCAAACAAACTTTTTTTTTCCCGAAAAAAGTATGCTCATGCAAAAACATGCTTTGTTTCATAGCATATTTATTTATGTATGTAGAACATGAAAAAAAATTGATGACTTTGGAGATTGTAAATCTCTCATAACTTAAAAGTAAATCTTTGATTTCTGAATGCTATGCTAAGAGTTCTTCAACTATGTAATAAAGCATAGATAAGAATTTGAGTAAATGTAAATAATATTAACTCCAAAAAAAAAAACTTTTGAATTAACTCACAATTACTACTGAAAATGTGGCTTTTTTTAAGTACCATATTTCATAAAATATCTTTTAGAATTACATTGTTTTTTTTTTTCTTGAATTAAATTTTAAAAAAAATACTTTTCAAGAGCTGAAGAATTGTAAAAAAAAAAAAAAAAAATGATTTATACAATCAAAAGCAAGTTAAAACAATTTGTCTGATTAATAAATGCAGCTATGTTTTTTTAAAAAAATTCTTATTCATTTTTTAAAATATATTCTATTATTTAGTTAGATATCCTCCAAATGTCCAAAAATATCATTTAATATCCAGAAAACAAAATGAAATTTATTCACGAATACTTTTGAAAAATAAAATTTATAAAAAAAAATATTTAACTTAAATATTCCTCTATTCAATACGAAATAAAGACGATTATTAAAAAAATATAAAATGTAACACCCATAAAACGTAATTCAATTCTTCCGTCAGCATGGCTAGGTCAAATATATGACAACAGGGCAACGAGTTCCGAACTCGCAACCTATGATATGCAATACATGAACGCTAACCACATAACCATTACAGACCGAATTTCATTGATGGAATTATATGCATTAAATATTAATCAACTAATTATTTTTGTGAATAGTTTCACTTACCTTGGGTTGTTAATTAGTAATGTTTAATAAAAACACTGTCTTTATTAATTGTTTTTATCAAAGATTCAGGGGAAAAATTTCAACACGTGTAACGCATAATTTCATAAATCATTGAGAGAATTTAACTGGAAATTTAATATCTGTGATTTTCGATGAATATCTTTTGGTTTTTTAATACAAATTTACCAAACACGCTCAGAAGAAATAAAACTTCATAAAATGAAGTATGTAATCACACAGAACGAAAGATTAAACACAGCCGAAACCATTTGGATCATAGGTACTGAATCTGAATTTACTTTCCTCCTCCCTTGGCAACTCATGGCATTTTGATATTTTGATTGCGTCAACAAAATATTTTATTTCTACAAATCTTTCAAAATTAACGACGAAATTTTAAAATATGTAGAGTTTAAAAGTGAAGAAGAAAAAAGATAATTTATAACAGAAAATTTTGTGTGTAAATATCTGCAGAAAGTTAACTCTTATTTTTAGCTCCCCCAAATTTATTTTTAATCAAGAATAGTCAGAAATTATATTGATTTAATTGGTTTCATATTGATAGACCCATATTAAATAAAATAAACAAAGTCTAATAAAGAAAACCTAACGATGTGAACGGCAAAATATAGCTAGCCTCGAGGAATGGAGTTCATATTATAACTTACATAAGTTCATATTTCGAAATATATTCATTCTTGAACCTTTTCCATGAGAGTGACTCTATAGTTATAAGTTTGAGTGATAATAATTCTGTTAAAATCTTTTATAAGGCAATAATTCTGCAACATTCAATAAACGAGTAATCTTAACTAGAATTTGACGTCACTGGAAACAAACGATGAACATGCTAGAACGCATGCGTATTCTATAAAAGACATTATGAGTCAGGAATGGAGGTTTTTAGTTATAAATTTTATAGTTACAATTATAATCATTTCTGACTGCTTTTTTCATACAACTTTAAAATTTCTAAAAAATTTATCTTTTAACAAAATGTAATAATTTTCAACTCTGTAGTTATCTTGAGGGCTTCCATTCTCACACAGTAAACATTTTATTTTTAAGTTTTTCCTCCAATTTTAAATTTTTAACTGATTAGAACCATGAAGTAATGATTTATTTAGGAAATATTACCCCTTACAGTCGATTTGAAATTATGAGCCGCTAACTCAAGTATTTTGAATGTTAAATAAGTACTGGGCCCCATCAATCTATTTAAATACATTTTTCTTTTGAATGAAAAAAATAATTAATTGCATGAAAAAAAACCCAGTTTTAAAAGAAGAAATTTTACCGTTTAGAACCCTTACAAGAATAAATTTTATCATTGTTTGGTAAAATGTGATACATAAAGAAACTCACTCTAGATTCCTTTTCATTTTTTAGAAGAAATGGGTAGAAAACATAAGGCCATAAAATATTTTAATATATAGAAATAAAATTATTTCTATAAAAAAAAATGGTGCGTGGAACGCCACGTGATAGAAGTGAACTTTTTCGGAACATTGATTATTTGCTCTAATATTCCAAACTGACAGTGTACATGTCCCAATCGCCTAATTTGCATGAAAAGTACTCGTTGCGAATGGAGTCCTTCTGATACCAAATCCAAAGTAGGAAGATGTGCTGGAATTTCTGGGTATACAAAACTATTATATTTTGATAATTTTGGTATGCTTTTTCTACTTTAACTTTGTCGTCAATTGCAACATTCTTTAATGTCTTCTAAATTAATTTCCAGTAAAGTATTTTTCTGTTCAGCAACAGGCGTTCTCAAATCATCTCTAAACCATAATCTATCACAAATCGAAGACCCGTGACCGAAATGATTATCAACGAATAGCTTTTGAAAATCTTTGTGAGCATTTTTATGGGTGAGTGAATATTAACGGCGCACTGTTCAGCTACATGAGCGCTTTTGGCGACGGACTTCGTCATTTTGAGCCATGATCAAATGACGAGGACGTCACCTGAGCTGACGTTCCCCTCTCCTAATTACCACACCTCACCAACGGGAGGGCGTTTGAACTTTCAACAGATTTAACGTGCATTGCACCCCTACATGGTGGGTCATAAGTAGTACTCGGCTCGAACTCATGACACGCCAGCTACGATCTGATTCTTTGACCACTAGGCTACCGTGGCCACGTATTTTAATGGAAATCATAGTCTTTGTAACGTAAGATAGAATTTATCATCGATCCACATGCATCAGTTCCAACACGCACTAGACTTGTTGAGGGTTCTGTAGTTGACGGTACAGGGTGGTCCACAAAGTCCGTATTAATCTGTGCTGTCATAAGAAGAGTCTCAATAGCATTCCCATCCCTTAAACTCGGCGATAAGAGAGTATTTTGCAATGTTTTTTCCATGCTCGATATTCTCTCATGTGTACTCTGATGGAGAATTGGCAGTAGCACTTGATGAATTTGCACTATTTTTCTGTTTGTCATTAAACTTGGCATTAAGAGAGTATTTTGCATTGGTTTTTTTTCGCGCTTGGTATTCTCTCATGTACTCTGATCGAGATTTGGCTGTAGCACTTGATGAATTTGCATTATTTTTCTGGGGTTTTTTTTGTCACTTTTTCGACTTGACTGCTAGTTTTTCAATTTTTTCTTTAACGAAACTCTTTTCCTCTTTGTGTATTTGATTTAGGCATTCTGACTAGAATTAATAATAATTCAACGCAAATTAAAATTAAAGAAATAAATCAGCCACCGAACATATCGCTATGTAGCCAACAATCTAAAGAAAATTTCAAAAAGGCACGCTTTTGCTGCGAGAGCTATTTTGTCTACACCGTAATGCTCACACTGCAACTGATACGATCGCTGATATTGTTCCCAGGTCTAGGGAAAAGAACCCCTAATCCGAAGGTGGGAAATTATCCAACTTTTTCACCGATATGTGTCAACTTTTCACCGGTGTCCTCACCCCCCCCTTTTCCTCCTCTGGCTCTCTCCTTATGTTGTGAATAAAGATGATTTGTGTGAATGAGTGGCTGCATGGCGCCACGTTTTTGTAACTGTGAAGAGGTTGTGTGACGTCATTATGTTCTGTATATAAAAAGGGTGAAGCAATTACGTGCTCACTCTCACTCGGTAGTTCTGAATAAACTAAGTTACTTTAATTGACTGGCTCGAGACTGAATTTCTTCCTCCAACGCCGAGCATCGGGTAGATGCAGCTCGCAGAATTTTAGAATTGAAATTGTTCTTTACATAAGTTTTTGGTACCCTCGGCGGGATTGGTTGTTGGTTGGAAGCGAAACTGAAACCGAATTTAAATTATTGAACTTTGAACTATAAAATGGAAGTGAATGCTTTGAAAGCGACAAGAAAAGGCCTGAGAACCGCATTTTCTCTCAGTCTGAAAAAGATTGAAACCGAACTCATAAAAGAAAACATCGATATGAATCAACTTTCGATTCTGAAAACTCAATATATCGATAAATTTCAGAGACTCGACACTTATCAGAATCAAATTTCTGAACAACTCTTGGATACAGAAGATGCCGTGCAAGAATATTTAGATGATATGGAAGATGCAGAAAACTACCGTGACCGCTACATCGAAATGTGTACTCGAGTAGATTTGAAAGTACGAGAAACCGTTGTTCCTACCGAAACTGAAAAGAGAAGCTTTAAATTACCGAAAATCGAACTGAAGAAGTTTAGCGGTGAAGCTAAAGACTTTTTGGCCTTCTGGAGTCAGTTTCAGAAAATTCACAATGATAAAAGCATTGCGGAAGAAGACAAAATGCAATATTTATTGCAATCCGTGGAACCGAAATCGAAAGCAGAACGATTAGTGTTGAGTTTCCCTGCAACGGCGGAATATTATCCTAAAGCCATCGATCAATTAAAAGAGAGATTCGGTCGTGAAGATTTGTTAGTACAAATTTACGTACGTGAACTTTTAAATTTAGTAATGAAGAACGCTGTTTCTGGAAGAACGAAAACTGATTTGTCGGCCTTGTACGATGAACTTGAAGGGAAATTACGGTCGTTGGAGAGCCTTGGACGAACACAAGAAAAATATGGAGATTTCCTTACACCATTGGTCGAGTCCTGCTTACCCGAGGAAATCCTGATGGCCTGGGAAAGAAAACGGAATACTGAAACAGACGCTAAAGGATCGCGAACTCTAGAACACTTAATGACTTTCCTTCGCCTGGAAGTCCAAGGGGAAGAGATGGTGCAGCTGGCAAAATCCGGTTTTGGAACTCCTATCCGAAAAAGAGATTCTCCAACTGAAAGGGTTAAGCCGACTGAATTAATGACTGCATCAGCTCTGGCATGTTCCGAAGTCCTCAGGTAAGAAAATCAATAACTGTGTATTTTGTGAGAAGTATCATCCCAGTGAAAATTGCTTTAATGCTAGAAAAATGTCTTTAAATGCTAAGAGACAAATGTTACTAAGAAAAGGTGCTTGTTTTATTTGTTTAAATAGATCTGGACATTTGTGAGAGTAAAAATTGTGATATTAAAATGATATTAATTGTTCTAAATGTAATTATTCTCATTTTGAAATTATGTGTCCAAAATTAAATAAGAATTATGATCAAAAATTGTGTTCCATAAAAACTGAGAACTCTCTATCAAGTAACTGCAACAGAAACCAAAGTATTTACTTTCAAACTCTCTGCGTTTTCATTCGCATTAAAGATCAGGAAAGGAAAGTTAGAGTTCTGATTGATATACCGCTTGTGAAAATAGTTACATTAGTGAAAGTGTTACTAGTATTTTGAAGGCCACTCCACTTAGAGAGGAAACTATAATTCTCTCATTCTCTATTCGGGGGCTACGAAACTAAACCGAAACATCACAGTGTATATTCTATTGAGGTCAGTGATATGAAACACTCTTATACATGTTGTTTTGAAGTGCTATCCGAAAAGAAAATATGTGGATTTATTTCTAAGATTGAGGATAAGCATATTTTAAATGAGTTAAAAAATAAAGAAATTATTTTATCGGATTTAAATTGTAAAGAAACGGAAATTGGGCTTTTGATTGGGGCTAATAATATAGCAAAATTATTGACTGGGAATTTAATTGAATTTGATTCGGGTTTAACAGCTATTGAAACTAAACTAGGATGGACGGTAATTGGAAAAGTATGTTCGAACGATAAAAACGTTATGTTAACGACATCGTCTTTGCATGTTCGGAATGTTAGCGTTAAAGAATTATGGGAACTTGATGTTTTAGGAATAACGTATCCCTTACTTAATGAGAATACGAAAGAAAATTTTGAATTAACCGATTTTAAGAATAAAATGAAAATTCTTCCCGATGGAAGATATGAAGTTAAACTCCCATGGAAATGTAACTCTGAAAATTTGCCCAGTAACAAAGAACTAACATGGAAAAGACATCTACGGATGATGAATAAATTAAGAAACGGTAAATTTTTTGAGGATCATAAAAGTGTGTTTAGGCAATGGGAAGATTTGAATATCATTGAACGTGTACCGGAAGTAGAATTGAACAATGAATGTCCTTATTTACCGCATAGACCCGTGATTAAATTAGATAGTGCGACTACAAAAATCCGACCCGTATTCGATGCTTCGGCCCGTGAAAAAGGGAAACTATCTTTATATAAAGGCGTAAACCTTATTGAACTGATACCTGCCAGTTTAGATCGTTTTAGAATTTATCCAGTCGGAATTGTAGCCGATATTGAAAAGGCGTTTTTGATGCTATCTGTTGCCCCGAAAGATAGAGATCATCTCAGATTTTTTTCCCCATGCAATGAAAAACAATTAGTGTACAGGCATTGTCGAGTTGTGTTTGGGGTGTCTTCAAGCCCTTACTTATTGAATGCATCTATTATGCATCTTTTGGAAAACTGTAATTCCGAATGTAAGGAAGTTGCACAAAAGTTAAAATCTTCCTTTTATGTTGATAATTGTGTAACTGGTGTTTTCAGTGGTGATGAAATAGAGATATTTATTGAGAGAAGACTAAATTAATTATGTCGGAAGGATGTTTTAATTTACGTATTTTTGAGAGCAATGTGGCGAGTAAAAGTGTTGATAAACACTCAGGCGAAACTTTTATTTTGGGTATCATCTGGGTCTTGGATAATGATGTTTTGAAATGTTGCACGAATTTCGACTCATTAACGTGCGAAGTGAAAATAACGAAACGATTAGTTTTGTCTACAGTGCAAAAAAGTTTTCGATCCCATTGGAATGTTGGCGCCGTCTACATTGCTCCCAAAATTACTATTGCAGGAAATATGGAAAATGAAAAAGGCATGGGATCAGGAACTACCTCAGAATATTGTAAACAAATTTATGAAATGGTTTAATAAAATTCAAATTTTGAAAGATGTAACTATACCACGTTGTATGAAAATTGATATTTTTACTGAATTACATGTATTTGTTGATGCAAGCAAGGGGTCATATGCGGGATGCGTCTTTGCTCGATCAATAGTTGATTCTAGAGTTAGCGTAATTCTCGTTAGAGCGAAGTCTAGAGTAGCTCCTCTCAAACTTTTGAGTATACCGCGTCTAGAACTAATGGCTTGTTGTGTTGGTGCTCGACTTGTAAATTCTATTTTGAAAGCGCTTAATATGCCGGACTTGAAAGTTACTCTTTGGTCCGATTCCACAACAGCACTTTGGTGGATTAAAGAATATGGAAATTGGTCAGTTTTTGTAGCTAATAGGGTAAAGGAAATTAGACAATTAACTCAAATTCAGTCATAGAAGTATGTTCCAGGAAACATGAATATCGCGGATTTACTATCTCGTGGTTGTTCTCCACGACAAATGCTTAATTCTAAATGGTGGGAGGGGTCTTCCTGGTTGAAACAAAATTCGGAATATTGGCCAGATGGTGAAATCAGTTGCGAGCCTCAAGAAGTTAACGTAGAGAGAAAGAAAACTAAAAATGCGAATGTTGATCTAGCAAACGATGCACCCCCCTTGCTTATATGTAATGTGTCTGATTGTGATAAAATGATAAGAGTATTTGCATGGATTTTAAGATTTGTAAATAATTGTCGCAAAGACTATAACAAATGTAAGGAACATGAACTTTCTGTTGCTGAAATTGAAAATTCTGAGAAACAATTGATTCTTTTAAGTCAAACATATTATTTACCTGATGTTGAATCGTTAAAATTTGTTACTTTTATTGATAATGATAATATTTTAAGAGTAAAATCTAAAATAACTGAACGAAATGATGAAAGTTCTTTTTTGTATCCTATATTGTTACCTGATAAATGTGAATTTACAAAACTTTTGATTAGATCTATACACAAAAAGAACTGTCATGCAGGAATCCAAATAATACAATCATTAATTAGAGAAAGGTTCTGGATTATCAGAGCTAGAAAAACTATTAAGAGTATTTTGAATGAATGTTTTATTTGTGCTCGTTTTAAAGTGAAATCATTGTCAAGCGGACCATCACCTTTACCACCAGACCGTGTGAATGATTGAGCGATATTTGAAGTTGTAGGAATTGAGACTTAGCTGGACCTCTGTTTTTAAAAACTGGCGAAAAGTTATGGATTACATTATTTACTTGCGCCATCTATCGCGCACTACATCTTGAATTAGTAAACGCTTTATCTTCTGATGCTTTTTTGCTAGCCCTTAGGCGTTTCATTGCCAGGCGCGGGAGGCCCAGGATAATTTACTGTGATAACGGTACTAATTTCCGAGGTGCTTTCAATGACCTTGCGAAATTGGATTGGTACAAAATATCGAGAGAAACATCAACTCAAAAAATAATTTGGAAATTTATACCACCCACCGCCGCATGGTGGGGAGGCTGGTGGGAAAGGTTGGTTCGCATTATCAAGGAACTATTGAGACGTTCTCTTGGAAAATCAATATTGTCCTATGAAGAATTGTCTACAGTGATTTGTGATTGCGAATTTTTAATGAATAGTAGACCTTTAACTTATATATCTGAAAATCCACAGGAATTGATCCCTCTTACTCCAGCAATGTTTTTAACAGAGAAACGCTGTTCCGATACTACCGATATTGACGAATTGAATTCGAGAGACTTAAGAAAAAGAGAGAATGAAATATAGAATTAAACTTTTAAGTGATTTAAGACAACGTTTCAGGAAAGAATATCTAAGTGAGCTAATACAAAAACAGAATGATAATCGCGTGCGGGAACCCCGAATTGGGAAAATGGTCTTAATTGAAAACGACAATAAGAAACGTTTGTCTTGGCCTATAGCTAAGATTAATCCCTGGTCGAGATGGGGAAATTCGAACAGTTCGGCTAAAAACTCAACATGGAACAGTAATACGCCCCGTGCAACGTATCTTCCCTTTGGAAGTACAAGCGATTGCTAATAGCGATAAGGAGTTGAAAGAGGAATCAATTTCTGTTAAAAGTACTAAACCTGAAAAGGTCTTGAATACTAATGATGCAATTGTAAAAAAATATACTTCTTCTGGAAGATTGGTTAAAGAACCGAAGAGACTTGATCTTTTGAATTATAACTGTTATAGAGATTTGAGACTCTCCCCAAGTCTCAAAGGGGGAGTATGTTGTGAATAAAGATGATTTGTGTGAATGAGTGGCTGCATGGCGCCACGTTTTTGTAACTGTGAAGAGGTTGTGTGACGTCATTATGTTCTGTATATAAAAAGGGTGAAGCAATCACGTGCTCACTCTCACTCGGTAGTTCTGAATAAACTAAGTTACTTTAATTGACTGGCTCGAGACTGAATTTCTTCCTCCAACGCCGAGCATCGGGTAGATGCAGCTCGCAGAATTTTAGAATTGAAATTGTTCTTTACACCTTACGATGGCGACGAATCGGGGGAATGGGAGGGGAAGGCCTCTCCTGTTCCCTTTTTCACTGTTATGCAAAACTTGGCAATTTTCTCATTCACTCTCGAACCCCCCAAAAAGTTTTACTTCAATAAATAATTATGTAGTTGAAATACATTTAATTTATTACTGATAGCCTATTATGCAGTTAGATTTTTTTATCAAGCCCACCATCGAAAGTAATTTCTCTTAACTTAAATAATTACTGCGCTTTGTAAAGGTTTTATTTTGATCGTATCTTTATTCTGCAGTAAAATTTATAATGAAAAAACTTGAACGCTTACATTACATTCATTGATTCATAATTAAGTCTAAAGAATATTCAGAAGTTATATTGTGATTTACCAGCCATATTACAGCGACCTTTCAGAAGATTCTAAGGATTTGTGTATTGCTTATCAATGAACTAATTTTAGTCCTAGGGTACAAAGCACTGATTCGGTGATTCCCTTGTGCAATCGCTATAAAATTTTTTAAGATCAATAAATAATGACTTAACAATACACAAATGGTACTTTTCATTCACAGTTCCTTGTACACTATGTTTTCGAAGCTTTAACCCTCTAAGTGGATAGCTTCCTCCTGAAAAGTTATTCCGAAAGCGTTTCACTCTTATTTTCCTATTCCCTTCAAAAATGCAACAGACTTCAATTCTTTCCCCCTTTTAAAACTTGGGAGGTCGAAAGGGGACAATTTTATGACTTAGTTCGGCGTCTTTGACTTTCGGCGTGAGAACCAGGATAGCAATCGTTTACAGCTAGCTGTTAAGTTGCCTTGGGCAATCTTGTATGAAAACCGTAGTTCTACTCTGTCGTTTTCCCGATAGATTCAGTCACAGTAAAATTAAAACAAAATGTAGGGTAAAAAAAACATGAAATAAATGGCGTGTTAAAAGTTGAAAAATTGTTGTATTTTCTTCAAACAAAATTTATTTTTCTGTCATTTTTTAAAAATTAAAAAAAAAATATTTTGGTATTGCGATTTGAACCAGAAAAATGCATCCTGTATTCATTTTTGAATATGAGAATAAGAAAACGCGCTCACTTTCCTGTTTTTAAAAAAAGTTATGAGGTAAAAAGAGTAAAGGCACTATCTTTTTTTTTAAACAATAAGACAATAAATGGTGCATATTTATGAAATAATACACATCTTTCTCTATTCAATTATATTTTTAATTTAAAATAACATAAGAATGATTTCAATACTTTTAATTTATTTAAATTTAAATCATATAAATGATATTTTTATGTTAACTGAATATTTTTCGGAAAAAATTTAAATTTTTCCTTCCTAGTGTTCTCTTTTTTCGAACTTCTTGTATTAAATAAAAATTCCTTTTACATCGGCATTTGCGATGGACATAACACACATTCAGTCAATAATTTTTAATTTAAATGGGGATATACTTCTTCAAATGCGCATGACAGTACTTCTAAACCATTTTCTACTCAAGTTAAATTTCTTATCTTTCTGTTTCTTTTATTACAAGGAAAAATGTCACACATCGATAACTACATTTTCACACAATTCAGTCATAAAAAATTCTATTGTGAGAAAAGTTCTCCCTAATTAATTTTGTCTTTCAAAACAGTACACTTAAAACAATTTTGTTCAGTGAAGTTAACCGACAGTTCCACAATGTATTCATACCAAATTTTAAAAACAAATTTAACACTTGGAAATGTATCCTGTATTAAA
Organism: Trichonephila clavipes; assembly: GCA_019973935.1. Classification (NCBI taxonomy): domain Eukaryota; kingdom Metazoa; phylum Arthropoda; class Arachnida; order Araneae; family Nephilidae; genus Trichonephila; species Trichonephila clavipes. The sequence goes on from BMAU01015421.1 coordinate 406,187, forward strand.
TTTTTCAGTATACACAAATATTTCCTGCTGTAGGGAAGATATAGTATGAGATGTGGTGTGCGGTTGTGAAAGAATGTTTTCGTACGTGTAGACTATTTTTGAAAATTTAAATATCACTGAAGCTGATCATATAACTGCAAATGAGCCTTATTTTAATGTGTGCTGGTATCAAAGTAAAACACTTTACAATATTAAACAGCCTATGGGTTTATACTCAATATCAAACTATTCGCAAAATGTGTGTGTGTGTGGCTTACAACTTCTATTCAAATTGTAAAGAAACTGAAATATAAGTATATCTTACTGCAGTCAAAAATATTCATAATATGTAAGTATCCTATTCCTCCACTTATTTCAATACATTTTAAAAACTGTAGCTGAATGCAATTTTTATATTTATAAACGAGGCATAAAAGCTCACACAGTCGTAAAAATGTCTATCATTTTTAAATATACTACTATAAAACGTATATGGATTGTAAGATCAGTTGTAAAATCCTAAAAGCTTTTAGAGGAGCTAAAAACATGTAATTTTGGATTGATCAAATGTTTAATATAATACACAAATATACATGTTATTAAGCAAATACATTTGAAAAATCAAACTTCCTTCTGAAATAAACGTAATTGAAAGAAAAATGTTTAATTGCAAATGAGTGGAAATACATGTTTATCTAAGGGGTATCCCCAAAGTGAGGTAATCCTCAAACTTAAGACTCAAACTCAGTGGCACAACAATCCATGAGGGCCAGGAACTACTGTGCCCATCATAATACACGTGACCATTGGACGCTGAGGTGCATGAACAGATGTCCCGATTTGGTGGTCTGTCTGAAGAGAGACCTTCAGTGTTTAAGACCCGAAGCAAGCTTGGTACTCATTTATCGACCCAATGTAGCGGGGATGAAAGGCAGAGTCGACCTTGCGCAGCCCGTTAATAGAACCCCAGACCTGTGGCGTGGAAGCACTATACACTACCACTCGATCCTATTCGGTGAAAAATAAAATTTAATGTTAGAATCTTATATAAATCCCTAATAGAATGTGGGAGTCCAAACTTTTTTTTCATGTAAACTGTTTAGACGGAAGTGGTTAATTATGAACATTTCACAAGTTGCATAAATTAAAATTAACTGTTATAGTTTACATAAATTTTTAAGGGTGCAAAAGGTGTATTTCGGCTGCACGAATTAATTTTAAAAGGAATACGGTTACGAAAATGTAGTACAAATCTATCTAAAGTAAGGTTGGTTACCTTACATATATATTGTCAAACACAACAATGCATTGGAAGCCAATTCTACAATTCGTTGTTATAAAAATGTATGGAAAATTACAAGATTTATTTTTGCATTTGTAATTTATATATATATAATTTTTCCTGGGAACTTTAGAAGCTAGAGCGGCATCCATCAAAACCGCGGTTCTCTCTCTGTTTTTCCAGATCACCCCTGACTAAGCCGGCTCTGCCATAGTAAGTGAAAATGCCGGATTTTGTTTGTCAAGATCATTTTATAGCAGACTGCATTTTTCATGTATTTTAGATGGTCGTTTTATATTTTCTACATCAATATTTTAATGTCTGAATTTAAAATTAAATTAAATTCTTGACATTCGCATCAATGACCATGATAATTTTTATTAGTATATGAATGTGTCATCAAACGATTACATGATTAATATTAACATATTATTTAACTATTTAATTAATATTAAGTATAACACATAACGCACACAAATTTTCTGAACTTTAAAATAAATATTTCGAAAACTACTTCAGATATACTCAAAATTTTTCATTCCTACGCTTTAGCTTCTCAGTTTTGCTTCTATGTAAGAATTTATTGTAATTGTATATTCATCAATTTTTTTAGTAAATTTTTTGCTCTTAGCATGCACTTTTCAACTGAATTGTATGAAATCTTCGAAATATATTAAAAGATACCAAAGAAGCTATATAATAAAATTTGAAATTTTTATTATACTCAAACAATTGCTAAAACTTATGGTAAATAATTTTTAACTGTGTGATGCATTTTTTTTTCGAAATTTCAAATGGAATTTCTAACATAAAATTTCTAGCTTTATACGGTCGAGATTTCAAAAAATATCCAGATTTTAATTACTTATTCAGTTAGTCTTTAAAAATGATAAATGTTGAGGTATTTTGTATAAATAGATATTTTTGAAAAATAATTCGAATGTTTTTGAATAGCTCGAATTTAAAATTGATTTTTATGTTAATTTATATGCATAAATGTCTACTGTAAATGTTTCCGTATATTTTTGATTACCATTTATTCAAACATTCAAGTTATAAAAAAATGTGTGAAAATCTTCATTCATGTTCTCTTTGATGTAAACTGAAGTTAAAGTACTTAAAATTCAAATATAATTCGGTGTATTTTAACAATATATAACTAGGCACTGTACTTAAACTTCCCTGAACACTTGGGCTTTGAAATCTAATAAATATTAATTAGGTTTTTTTTTCTTTATTATTTTTATCAAAGTGCAAGAAAATGTTTCAAATGATTTGATGAAGTTTAAATTTATTCATTTTTAGTGGTTGAAAAATTGAAAAGATTTCAAATTTTAAAGAGTTTGGTGTTTTATTAATTTTTTCGGTATCTTATAATAAAATAATGTTTCAAAAACTGAAAGCTTTGATTAAAATAAGAAAAATGAAGCGAAAGAATATACTTAAAAAAAGATAATTTGTCTAACTATATAAAATAGCAGATTGCCCTGACACGCCCCAGCTTGTTACAGTTTCAAATTAATATGAAACCAAAAGGGAATTGTAACATATTTTACTTATGCGTTGGGACTTTTCAAAACTTTTAAAATACGTTGTAACAAACACTTCCTGGGGTCTAAAGAAATTTCCCCTCGATTTTTTATGATTGCCCCAGGGTCAAAACACGGGGTTTCCTGCGAGCCATAAAACTTCCTCTCAGTGTCCTGCTGTGTTGCTTCCACCGTCCCCAATTATCTTTCAAGATGTTAAACCTTTAAAAGGGGGAAAGGATTTCAGAAAAGTGTGGCTAATCCGCTTTTGAAAACGTTACTTGAAGGCAGAAAAATCAGTGCAGTCCATTTTCGAAGCATCTTTACACTGACGGAATTTTCCGTGCTATCCGGTTAGAGGGTTAATTACTCAAGTAAATAGGATCTCGGGCACATATGTTACAATAATTTATTTTTATTTAAGATAAAGATAAGAAATACATTAAATTATAATAATTTTGGATGTAAATAATAAATGCAACAAAAAATTTATTTACAATTTATCCAGTTCTCAGTTAACAAATCTTTCAGGTCTCTAATTTAATCAAGTTTTACAGTCGCTTAAGACTGTGAATATCAAAGCCAGGGTCAATCCTAGTAGGTGTGCAGCGCGTGCACCGCCAGCGGGCGGCCAAACCAAGGGGCAGCCGCAGGTCTTTTATGGTTCTATCAATCAAACAAAATTTTTTACGAATTTCTCAAAATATAATAAATTGGATAAATGCTGAATTTTAAATAGTTATTGAAAATCAAGTCCCGATTTCCCAATAACACAACATAGTTTAAGAAATATAGAATGTGTTAGTGCACAGTGGCCGATTGTCCATAAAGGTCTACTCTTCACAAACATCCTTCATCTCATAGCAAAATTCGTGGTAAAGCCCACAATATCCCATTAAAATTTTTTTGTTTCTTTGTTTAATAGAGGCACTGGCAGCGCACTGTGGATCGACGTTTAATAAAGGCGTCTCAAAAAGGATTTTTGCGAAAGTTGCTTTCCGAAAATATCTAATCCGGTTTATCTAATAATTTTTAAATTCAATATGAATTTGGGGAAATTAAAAGTTTTCCATTTAATAATAACCTTATAATTCAGATAAACAAAATAGCGAAAAGAAGGAATTTTTGCCTGTGGTTTTACAACACTTATAAGCAATGCTCGTTATCCTTTTTAGTAAGTTATACCTCTTTCAAAACGTAGTTTCTTGTAGTTTTATTTGGTACTAGCTGATATACCCGTTCTTCGCACGGGTGAACTGAAAAATTAAACAACGCAGATTGAAAGATAAAGAAGTTTTTAATGAGTTAATTTTACGTGAATTGCAAATTAAACAAAAAAAGCTTCTTGCATATCTCAGCTAAACAAAAAAAAAAAAAAACAAAAAAAAAAAAAACCCCCACACATTTGTTAAATTTTAAAGTATGTAGATCTAATAGGGGCTAAAAAGGATTTTTTTTATTTATAACTCCCCGTAAAACACTCTTGAGGGTCGATTTCTGTAAATACCTCCCTAAGCTGATCTCTGCTCAGCAAAAGTAACACATAGTTAAAAGTTTTTTGTAATGAACGCTTAAAATAGTGTAAATAATTTATATCTGAAAGTGTAATACATTAATATTACTTTCTGTTGTATTTATTTTATGTTAAAATTGCAATATTCGCAAGCAACGCCGTTTCTTAAATTATAATAATAATTCAATGAAAAACATAGCGAAATCTTAACGATAGATACAAGTTGGCAAATGTCTAGCTACTTTCATAGCTCGAGCTTTTTCAGAGCTTTGTAAGACCCGCCGTGTAGGGAGGGGGTGATGCATGTTATTACTTTATCCACCAAATTATGATTTACTGTAGTTTTTAACATACAATATTTTTTTTTGGATCACTACATTGAAAATTAAGGCATATACATAATCAAAATACTCCATTTTGGGAAATTTAATCCGTTAGAGCTAATAAATTAATTAAAGATATTCCTCTGTAAAATTAATTATATACACTGTTCACTTAAAATGAATAGTCAAATCGTTTTCTAAGGTCTTCATTAACATACAAAGGCATAAGACACTTAAATTTTGACATTAAGTCTTTTTTCGGTACAAAAATAATAATCTTTGCAATCCACTGAAAACGCAATATCTGCTACAAAACTATTCGCCTTCCCCGCTAAAATACTTATCATAGAACCCGTGCTGCCATATATCTTGGAAGAGTGGATTTCAAAGAATATTCCTGCTGTAACCCCCCGTTGTTTAGACTCTTCCCATATTAACAGTAGAGAGACTGTCGCTCCCTGTGGCGGACAGAACTATCTTCAGTAATGGCCAAGTTTCGGAACTGTAAGGATGTACGAGCATGCGCTCCGATCCCTTTCAATTCTATGCTAACTATTAGTTCTCTAGTTATGTATGTAAATGTTTGTTTTGTCTAATAAATGTGTTTAATTAACTAGTGGACTTTGTAAAGAACCCTTTCCCCGCGTGTCCTTTTTTACCTTGGGTCACATTCCTTCATAATCTGACGCCCAACGAGTAATAAGTTACAAGAAGCTTGGCCGTTGCTCGGTATTAATTTTCAGGTTAACAGCTCGAATGTTGTTATTCTCCTGTTATATGGTTTTATTATTCAGTTCTCATCCGTAGAATGAGAAAGTAACCAATATTTGGATTAATCTTTAATTGAAGTGCAAGTAAAAGTTTTTTTATCTTGAATTTTCTTTAAAGTGTTATACCTTATAATACTAGTTTCATTATTGCATGCCCAAATGCAAATTGGAATTTTAATATCCTAAAGAATAGTTGAATTCTTTAAGTATTGATCTCATTGTTCATTATTAGAAAACATTTCTGTACATTCCTGTGCTAATTACATAAAATGTTCTCATTGACTTAAGAAATCTTTTTCTTATTTTAAAAAAATGTCATTTGCTAAACAGTAGTATAATATATAGTTAAAATTATATTACATGTTCTTAAAATATATGCTGTGTTGTTTTAAATTAATGCGTATAGCGTTGTTTACTTAAAAGCTTAAGTGAAAACACAAAAAAAATGAATATGTATTCTTTTCTTCAATGATTGCAATCTTTGTTCGAATGATTAATTCTATAAAACTTCTTTTGTTTTGTTATATGCTATTTTTAATAAAATGTTCATTTATATGTATAACTTGTTTAAAGATTTCCTTCAGTTACATAATATATTTAAAAAAAAAGAATATTTATCCATTTCCCTTTATGTTCTAGTATTAATTTTAAACTATGATTGATTTTTGAAACTGATGAGAAATTTTATGCTGCGTAACCGAAAATAAGTAAAATAGGGAGAAATAGATAGTTCAAGGTTGTTCTGAGTTCTATGGAATTGTGTTTCTTTTATGGTATAAAGCAGGGGTGGCGAATCTTTTTGGGTCAACGTGCCATTTTTTTTCTAAAAAAACGTTTAATGAGTTATAGGCGTGCCATCAAATAATTTTGACTTGTGATTATTGAAGAACTACTAAAACTAAATACGAACAAATCAAATTTCTTTATTTAATACGAAAAAATACATTTTGCACTGTATAGTAGTAAATGTTTTAGTTATACTTGTAATTTAAATTAAAATAACATTAGTGTGATTTCTGCTGTTGTAGATTAGATGACAAATAACTTATATCAGGATTATAAGATGTTACTTTTAGTAGAATGCATGCTGAATTAGAGTCGTCTTTTAAACGGTTTCTAAGCGAGTCTTTGATGCTATTTATCCCTGAAAATAATGACTCGCAGGCATAGGTAGATGAAAATATGGTTAAAATAGCATACGCCAACTTCTTCAAACAGTTAAATGCCTCTGGAATCGAATTTCATGTTTCCAAAATTTCGTTACTGGTATTTTTACTTATATTGCTTGTCAATCTTTTTGCTTCAATCAATTCCAACTTTTTCCTTGTTTCAATAAACTTTTGAATCCATATTGAACTAGACTGGAAATCAATCAGTTGCATTTCAGGTTCTTCAATTTCCAATCAATCGAATTGAGACAAGTTCAGTTTATCAAACGAAATCGCATCAGGGTACATAATAAATTTGAACGTTTCCGATAATTCCTTGAACTGAGAAAATCTCGCTGAAAATTCTTGGATTAAAGAATCCATTATGTAAATAAAGTCATCAATGACTTTTTCTTCATTTCGCTTCTCTTGGGCATCTAAATCTTTGATATTTTTTTTCAAGTTTGAGAACTACTTGTAGTTTTTTGTATAATAATATCGTTTCTGAAAACATATAGTTTAGCTTCAAAAGCGCGAATGAGATCCATCATGACGATAACTGACGATTCGGGCCTTGAAGCTTTATGTTCAATTCATTGAAATGTTGGCATATGTCTGTAAAAACATCAATTTTAAGGTATACGAATACGTTGAAATGACCACTTTTTGCAAAAAATCACATTTTGAGTTTTTGATGTTATAGAATAAAGCAATTATTTAGCTCTATAAATCTGTTCTTATTTTGTTCCTAGGTCACTTAGAATTCAAGATATTTAACAATTAGTAAAGCGCGGGAAACCGGAAGTAGGTATTTAAATAGCCGGAAGTCAGCATTTAAATGCCCTTAAACTGGTCAAACAAAATTTAAAAACATTATTTTTTTTAAAGTATAATTTAAAAAAAACTTTTGATAATATTAAAAATAATTATACAATTTGAAAGTATTTGACAAAGTGAATCTGGCAATATTTGTTTTGTTTACTTTCAGCTTCATTTGATAAAAATTCTGCGTATTTAGTTACAAAACAAAAGTTATCAAGTATTATTTGTGTTTGTGTTAAAACACAAGTGAATTAATATAGCTCGCATTACTATTTTATAATTATGGGAAATAACAGAAATAAAAGATATTCCCGTAAACGTCAGTTCAAAGGAAATAAGTTCTGCAAAAGAGTTTCAGTTGTCAACAACGAAAAGATAAGTATCAATTCAAGTATTCCAACTGCAAGTGAATCAAAGCTAATTAATTCTTTGAAACCTGCAGATGTTCCAGAAGACAATGAAAAAAATGTTATTTTTAACTTAGGAGTTTTGTACAATATAATATATTTCATTATTATGCTGTCCTGTGTGTTTTGAAAAAAAAGTTAGTGTTGTGCAAGACTCTGTGTTTGGGTTAGCTTTAAATATGACTTTGAAATGTGAAAACTGTGACTATTCCTTCTCATTCTGCACTTCTGAGAAAGTAAACAAACTGCATAGTATAAATCTTGCATTTGTTTTTGGTATGAGAATCATTGGTAAAGGACATTCTGCGGCTAAAAAACTTTGTTCTGCTATAAATATGGATGTACCATCTTTCATTGCGTTTCTAGATAAAGGAACATCTTTGATGCGCTGAATTATCTTATCTTTATTATCAAAATCATCAAAAAGTGAGGGCGCACATGCCAACCAAGCTTCCTTCAAAAACTCTCCCTCTTGAAAAGGTATACCATGCCGAGCAATGGCATTTGCCGCCGAGTAACTTGCCACACTTGTGTGACATTTTTTGCTTACATATTTAAACATAGACGTCGACTGTTTATTTCTGTCTTTTATTGTACTTGCAATTAATTCTTTTTGCTCTGGTTCGCTTTTTTCACAAAAGGATCTGTGATTTGTTTCAAAATGCCGTTTTACAGACGATGTTCTGCATACCACTGTTCCAGAAAATAAAACACACACCGCTTTGTCGCCTTTATTGATCATGCCATATTTCTCAGCCCACCAAGTTTGAAATTCTCTGCTACACTTACTATCTTGCACTTTTTGTTTTTTGTTGAACTAGCCATGTTAAATAGCAGTTAAAAATCGTATGTTTAACACAAAACTTTAAATATACAGTTGTGTCGATGAAATTGACTATTCTATGTGCTCTCGCTTGATTCCTCCCCCCCCGCCAAAAAAAACTTTTTACTGACTGCGCACGACTGCGAGCTCATGGGCAGATTTATTTGTTTTTAGGAAATTGAGTGCTTGTACGAGATTTCTGTGGTGCCTGCTCTTTCGCGTTTGTCTCAGGTCATTAAAAATTTTAAAAATAAAGCAGAATGAGAGTTATTTTACCAAATAGACTTACAAGACAAGAATTGGATCACATTAATAAATTAGATGTATACAAGCTGAACTATTAATGTTAACGTTAGAATATGTTTTTTAAACAACTTGAATATATTTAGAAATAGTTACATACACACACTATGCATAGATAAACTTTGCATCATTAGCAATTTATAATATACGAAGAATTTACGCAAGACATAACAAACGAGTCTGCTCCCCGACTTGTCGGCGTCGCGAGGGATCACTCGCGTTTGTTCATAATAATTCAAAGTAAACTTAATTATTTTAAGCTAAAATGCAAATCGTTTTTGATCGAGGGCGTGCCCAAAATATTCTGTCGCGCGCCATGATTGGCACGCGTGCCATTGGTTCGCCATCCCTGGTATAAACAGTAAACTTTTCTTTTTGAATACTAATAGGAAATTTTGTTTTGGGCTAAGTAGAACTTTTATTTATGAGTACATGATTCTTTTTACTTGTGGTATGATATATTTCAAATGTGTTTTCAGATCATTTTGATGATTTTTTAAACTATAAGTTTGATAGTAATTTTACTTTCATTGTGTATTGAAAGTGAAAACAACGAAAATATTTTTGTGATTCATGAAATTTTTTTTTTTTTCAAATTGCATATTGTAAGAAATTGAGATATTACTTTTAAGTGGTATAATACTGTATTATTATTTCATTAATAACATTTTGTTAAATTTAATTTAAAGTTCAAAGAATATAAATTTGTAATTAATTTGAAGTGACATTTCACGATGGCCTATTTAGCAAAAGGTCGCAGGCAGGACCTCCTTGAATTGGCGGAAATGCTAGACATATCAATACCAGACAATTTCAAATTTTTTAACATAAAAGACCCAATCTTAAAAAGTGAAGGGTATGATGTAGATTTTACTAAAGAATGTTTAAATCGTATTATTAGGGACAGAAAAGAGCTCGAATTGCGAGCTGAAAGATATAAGGAAAACCAACGAATATTTGAACTGCAAAAACTACAAATCACAACTGATACTTCTACAACTGCAGACTCTGCGCTGGTGTCTTCTGCAGACTCCAATATGCCAAAGTTAGAACTCCATAAGCTATTACCGATTTTTGATCCAAAGACAACTCTGATGTAACAATTCAGGACTATTATAAAGTCAAACAAATTTTACTAAAACGCTTTAAATTAAGTGCAGAGAAACTTGGGCAGATGTTTTCCCGGCACGCCAAAGATCCTGTAAAAACCTGGCGTGACTTCTATTTTTATTTGCAAACATATTTTGATGGGTGGCTCAAAGAATCAAAAGTTACCACGCTTGAAGAATTGAAAAATTTGATTGTGGCAGACCAAATTAAAAAGAAAGCCCCTCAAGATTATAAAGATTACTTTTTGGACCAATGGTTTAATTGGAATAATCCTCTACAACTTGTGGATAAGCTGGATTCGTATGAAGAAGTTAGAAACATGCGAAATAAAAATAACAAAAACTTTAGTTAGAAACAAAAAGAAATGAAGTCCAATCCTTGGAGAAGTAACTACACACGAAATCCTAAGTTGCTGTCACATGAACATTCTCTATCAGGTTTCCTTATTCAAAGTAGGCGGGAAACCGGGGTTCCCAGTAACAGTAGGCGGAATCCCACTTCAAATGACAGAATACCTGAGAAGAAAATTGTGGGTACAAAAGACAGAACTCCTGTATCTTGTTATGGATGTGGTGCTCCCGGAATCATTCGATCAAGATGCCACACTTGCAACCCAGTTCGACAAAAAGATACCTTGTCATCAAGTTTGAATCAATCTAACTTTTATAGTTTCTCCAGTGAAAATAATCCCATTAGCATAATTCAAATTTCCATTTGTAATATAGAAGCCAAAGAAAACAGTGGTATTTCACGGAAACATCCCACAGAAGATACAATTTTGTGAAAGCGCCTCCTAACATCAATGCTCTTCTCACTGTTGATACTGAACCACATCCTTGTCAACTTCGGGAAAATGAAGGTACTCACCTTTCACTTACACAACGGAAAGAAATCAATTCACTGTTGGAAAAATATGAAGAATGCTTTCAACCAGGGGGAGAGCCTATTCCAATTATTGAACATCGTATAAATACTAGAGACCATCTCCTAGTAGCAGTGCTACCTTATAAGATGAATCCTTCCAAGAAAGAAATATTAAAACGAGAAATCGATAGATTTCTCGCGGAAGGCATAATAGAAGAATGTGAATCTACTTATGCTTCTCCAGTCGTACTTATGCCAAAACCAAATGGAACATTTCGCCTCTGTATTGATTACAGAAAGTTAAATGAAATAACAGTTGCAGGTACATATCCACTGCCCAGAATGGATGACTTGCTACATCAAGCAAAACTTACTCCTTTCATGTCTACATTAGATCTGAGAGCAGGATATATCATCAAGTTAAAGTGCATGTTGAAGATCAAGACAAGACAGCATTTGTATGTCCTTTTGGCACTTACCGTTACTTACGGATACCATATGGTTTGCGCAAAGCACCTGCTACGTTTCAAAGACTGATGAATCTTTTTTGTAATGGTCTTGAAGACATTCTATCATTACCTTATCTAGACGATATAATTGTTTTGTCAGAAACTTTTGAGAAACACATGTTTGATCTTAAAGTTATTTTTGAAAGACTCTTACTTTTGAAACTTAAAGCAAATAGAGAAAAATGCCATTTTGCCTCTTCTCCAGTTAAATATCTTGGATTTTGGATTACACGAAAAGGAATAGAAGTTGATCCAGAAAAAGTAGCCTCTATACTGGATATTCCACCTCCTAAAAATGTCAAAGAACTACAATCTTTCCTGCAAACTTGTTCTTGGTTTCGACGATATGTTCAAGATTTTGCAAATATTTCAAGTCCACTAAGTTATCTTACCAAGAAGAAATTCCAGTGGCAATGGGGATTTGATCAACAAAATGCATTTCAAACCCTTAAAAACTGTCTTACAACACCTCCTGTCTTAAAACTAGCAGATGGTACTCAGCCATATATTATTCGAACAGACGCAAGCAATTATGCCCTTGGAGCAGTTTTACTTCAAGGAGAAGGATCTGATGAACATCCTATAGAATATGCTAGTCGACTGCTAACTCCATCAGAACGCAACTATTCCACCACAGAGAGGGAAGCCCTTGCTGTGGTATGGGCTTTGAAGAAGTTTCGTGGTTATATTGAAGGAACGAAAATAACCGTGGCATTCCCCACAGGAACCTACAGCGTGGACGTCAAAGGCGTTGCTTTATAAAACGGTAGTTTCTAGGTTCGAAACTGAAAAGGATATTCAATTTCGCACTGCGTTATTTGTTAAAGTTTAACTTTTTTTTTCGTACTTCATTTTTAAGTTAATGCCTTGAAACTTCATATGTCGATTGCAAACAACGGTAATTTTTAAACAAAAAATGTAACAAAAATAATGCTTAAATATTTCTGGCAAAAAGGGAAGAAAACGAAAAAAAATTTTTTTTTTTCAAATCCGTTATTTTTAATTTGTACAAAGATTGAAAAAAATACCTATAAATTACGGTTTTTTTTTAAAAAAATTGTGTTTTTCGTTTTCTTCCCTTTTAGCGAGAAATATTTAAGCATTATTTTTGTTGCATTTTTTGAAGGTTAAAATTAAAATAAAATATCAAAATGTTTTCATCAGATCGTTTTTTTAATGTCTTTTTCAGCCTATATATATATATATATATATATATAATCCAAAAAAAAAGATCTAATATATAAACATATATATATATATATATACATACACACACACACACACATATATATATATATATATGTATATATATATATACAAATATATAAACGAAAATATAAAAATAAACAGATAGTTATAAACCTAAGATATAATTATAAATATGAAGAAGGCACAGTAGTATAATGACTAACTCCTGGCATTAAGAACCAGGATTTGTGGGCCGGCCGGCCCCAAACATGTTTTGGGGCCGGCCAACCTTCACCTGTAATTTGTCATGATATGTACCAAGAGGAAAGGAAAGAATTATATATGAGGAATTTAAATATTAAAAAATCATTAAACTAATAACATATGAACAAAAACATAACCTACTTTTATTCGCAGTATAGACGTAGGTCGGAAGTGCATCAACTAGTAATATGTTCCCGCCAAATACAAGGGAGTGAAAGCAGATCCGCATAAAATTAATTGCGATGGGATATTAAGAAATTTATATATATATATATATATATATATATATATTTAAAAAATCATGAAATAATATTCATATAAAAATTAGTGTAAAATATAACTGAAACGCAAAAATATATAATTATTATAAAAATTTAATAAGCATGTGGGGCCATCTATTTAATAATTGTAGAATTAATTAAATATTGTAGAACTATTTAAAAAATCCTTACAAAACATAATGACAGTAAATAATTACAGTAATACAAATTGTATCATTAAAAACCATTATAAATATAATTACAAAGAAAGTTAGCAGGATATCCATGTTTAATACAGTGATTAAAAAATTGATTAAGATTTTAAAAAAATATTAGCTTTATCGCTAACTAAAACATTATTACGATAAATATAGTTAAAATAATATTTCTATATATAGATATTGATAAATTTGAATTCCAGTAAGGCACTTTGATGATATTAAAATTAAAGGCATCACTTTTATCATAAATACTACTATGTAATTTCAAATCCTTAATATACAGTGTTACATCTAGGTAATTAGTTTTGATTGGATTATTATTAATTTCAACTAAGTTTAAGTAAGCCGGATAAAAATTAATAATGGGATTTAAATTATCATTTTTACCAAAAATAATTAAATCATAAATATATCTAAAGATATAGTAGCCATTATTAATAATGTAATTATATTTATAAAAATGTAAATATAGACTAGCCAAACTATTCCTAGCTGGGCCCCCTTGTGGGAGTCCTTTCTCTTGTTTATATAAAGAACCATTACAATAATTGTAATTTTCTTTTAAGACAAAATGTATGAGAGTTTTAAATTTGTTAATATTAATATTAAGATTATACATTCTGTGGTTTTCTAAAATTACTTTAATATTATCATATATATCAATGGAATTGAAAAGATCTTCAAAGTCATAACTATGAACTGAATAAATATTTTTATTATTAAAAAAATCTATAATCTCTTTACTATTTTTAATTATAGCTTTATTACATTGCTGATTAATAAAGTTTTGTATAATGTTATGAAGTAATTTGCCTGCAGTAGTAATATATGTTTTAAAACCATTTGTCACCGTTCTAAATTTAACAAGACTTTTATGGAATTTTGGAGTTAAAAATACATATGGATACTTAATTTTAGGAATACAAAAACCTAATTTTTTATAAATAGCAATAATACGATTACTAATTTCATTATGTGACAAATCTAATTTTTTAAAAGATCCATTATTTAGAAAGTGATCATTAAGAATATTATAATATAAATTACTTACAAATCACAGCATAGTTACCAGGTACTTTATCAATGTAAACTATGACAAAATTCTTTTGTAATTCATAAATTCTCTGTTTTATATCTTTAAGGGGTCATATACCTTTTAAAATTTCCGGAAAATCGATTTTTTATTATTATTTTATTTTATAGAGTAAACCTTTCTGAGTGTTCTAAAAGAAACCGCATGCAGATATTCCCAATAGAACGGACGTTATTAAGAAAATAAAAAGAGTAGAAAAGGCGATTTAAATATTGTTTACATTTTGGCTCCAGGGTGACAGCTGTCATGTCGCTGGTGACAGCTGCGTTTCTCTGTTTCTAATATTTTCATTCTAATTATTATCAAATGCTTGAATCTAAGCCTCAAATATTATTATTGTTGTTCTGAATATTAACTACAACTTCTACTTCTACTTTGTTTTGATAAAGTGAATCTTGAATTTATACTCGCTCGTTTTTGATTTTCATACCGTATCTTATTCTAAGATAAGTTTTAGGAAAATTATTATTTTTTTTTATAATTTTTTGAATGATGAATTCGACTGAATCTGCCAAAAGACCATCTGGTAAACGTCCTAAGAAAAGGAAGTTTACTGGTAATATGCATACGAGATGCAAAGCTGTACACAGTGTGGATGAATCACTAAACAACAGTGCATCTGGAAAAAGATTCGGCTGCAAGATGTTCATTCATCTTTTATTGAACATGACTGTTTTGATGGCTATAGAGTGTTTGATAAAACTATCATGTTTACAAACATTCAAAACTTTGCTTCTTGCAAAAAATGTGGTGGTGATATTAAACTTTCAGAAAATTGTGTTAGAGGTTTGTCTAGTGTTTTTTCGATTGAATGCAAGAACTGTAAAGACTTGTGTTCGTTTAGAAATTCAAAAATGCTGGGTAAAAGAAAAAATATTCCAGAAATAAACAGACGTTTTGTATACGCAATGAGGACAATTGGACAGGGTCATGCAGCAATGACAACTTTCTGTGGTGTCATGGACTTTCCTCCTCCAGTTGCTGAAAAATCCTATAATAACATTATATATAAACAAACTACAATTGTGTAGTAAAGAAGTCGCAGAAGCTTCAATGCAAACTTTGACAAATTCTTCCGATATAATAATTAGTGGAGATGGAACATGGAAAACCCGTGGCTATTCTTCTCGTGTTGGTGTGTGTGCTGTTATAGGAGACAAAACAGGAAAGTGTATTGATGCGGAAGTGATGTCTTCTTTCTGTAAAGGATGTGATTCTTGGAAACGAAGAAAGGGGTCACCTGCTTACAAAAAGTGGAAAATTCTTCACGTTAAAGAATGTTTGAAGAACCACAATGGTTCAGCTGGCATGATGGAGACTGTGGGAATGGTTCGTATATTTCAGCGTTCATTAAGTCATCGTTCTGTGAGATATACATCTTACATCGGGGATGGCGATTCCAAAACATTCTCATCTATTACTGCATCGAATCCGTATGGAGAAGATATCACAGTTTCAAAAATGGAATGTGTTGGACATGTTCAAAAAGAATGGGAACTCGTTTGCGAAAATTAAAACAAATGAGCTCCAAACTCAGTGATGGGAAGTCGATTGGGGGAAAGGGAAGGTTGACCGACAGAATGATCGACTTAATTACAACGTACTATGGAAATGCAATCCGACAAAATAAAACATGCCTGTCAGATATGCGAAAAGCTGTTTGGGCTGTATATTTCCATATACGTTCAAGCGACGAAGAACCATTGCACAGTTTTTGTCCCGTAGGTCCTAATTCTTGGTGTAAATATCAAAATCAAGTAGTAGAGGGCAGTGTGGAAACTTTTAGACACAGTAACAAATTGCCAGTGGCAGTAATGGATGCCATAAAACCTGTGTTTAATGATCTATCACAACCTAAACTTCTACAAAAATGTCTAGGGGTAAAACCCAAAATAATAATGAATCCATTAACTCATTAATATGGAAATTATGCCCAAAAACTTTAGGTTGTTGTAGAAAGATTGTTGATATATCTACAAATGAGGCAATTGTCATTTTTAATGATGGCAATCAAGGCAGACTAAAAATTATGCAATCGCTTGGTCTGACTGTTGGTCAATTTGCACATAAATTTGTTACACTTGTAGATATAAAAAGAATTCAGACTGCAGAAGTACATTTTAATCTCCGCACAAAAAAGAAGTACGACAGGCTAAAAGAATGCAATTTAAAACTACTTGTAAGAAATTAACTGAAAAAGAGGGAACATCATATGCATGTGGCGAATTTTAGCATTTTAGAATCATAGTAATACACTGCATTCATATCACAAATTGTTTAATATTTATAATAAGTAGTTGTTAATTAAGGTATTGATTGTTTTTAAGTAATATTTATAAATTTTTAACTTTATTTTGGAGAAATGAATCACTTTGTTGCATTTTGATTATTTTGTAGCTTTTGATATCGTTTCGATGCTTGTACTGCATTGGTATAATATATGTTTTTAGTTATAATAATTTTAATAAATTGAAGTTTATTGACTAAAAAAACTTCACATTAGTTTTAATTTAAATTTAGTTGTTGTTTGAGTAACCAGAATAATATCTATATATAAAACTGTGGTAAATGTTACGTTTGATGTCAATTTTCTCAGAACGTCATTTTTACTCATTACGCGCATGATATTTTCAAAACCGTGCCATGGAAAATGATAAAATTTTTACTGTAGATTCTGATCATATCTGTACTTAAAATAACGAACCAGTTTGAATTTTTAATGAAAAAATTTAAAATTACAAATATAAAATAGCAAAATTTTTTAAAAATTTTATAGTTAAATTTTAAATTGTTATAGTTTACTAAAAATTTTAAATCAGTGTTTCATGCTTCGTCATTTTAAAGATAACACAATTTCCAACACTGAGCAAAAATTTCATCAAAAAATATTGGTAACTTTTTTTATAAATCTGCGCGTAATGCATATCACTTTCGAAAAGAAAACAAAAATTTCTTTTTGTAATTATCTAATTAAAAATTTATCCTAATTAGCACTGTGTTTGTTGGTTATGTTTTAAGTAAAGTAATATCTATTTGTTTATTCCTCCAAAATTTACATTCCAGGAAACAATAATAAAAAAATTATAGAGCTTTAAAGAGCTCACTATTTTTAACCATTTTCAACTTTTTAAAAGGTATGTGACCCCTTAAAATTGATTCATTTGACGGATTGAAGAATTTGATGATTGTCGATCAAATGAAAAAGAGATGCTCTCCAGAGTGTAAGGAACATTACCTGGATATCTGGGAAGAACTTATCTCCCCAGAAATGTTAGCAGACAATCTGGAAGCTTTTGAAAACATGCGACGTTCCCTACCCAGTGGACCTAGGAGACACGTGAAGGCAAGTGAAACCGTAAATGATGGAAGGCAGGTATCATTCAGGAGACCTGAACGCCCTCCCAAAAGAGAATATTCTCATCAGGTACCAAATGAGAGATCCCCTCTCATTGTGGTGGGAAACAAGGAGTGATAAAATCTAGGTGCCTCACCTGCAACCTCAACGCCTCACAAAGAACAGATGTAACAACCAATCACATCAATGCTTACACAGCTCAGACCAGAAGCCCTCGATTGATGGTAATAGACATAACTTTCTTTTTTAATAAAGGGACGTGTAAGTGCAGACACATGATCTTCACATTCAATTGTTGGGGAGAGGATGTTCCAGATATTTAAGGATAAGTGACTCCTTTTCCAGGAAACCACATTAGCAATGAGCTTAGCAGATGGTCAACAGACCACAGGTGAGGTCCTCACAATCCAAGTAATGGTAGAAATTGAGGGGAGATCAGTCTTGACCAAATTCATAATTCTCCCAAAGGCAAAGGGAAATAGAACACTTCTTGGAACAGATTTCCTTAGTTCTGCTGGTTTGGTTCTAGATGTGAAGAATACTTGTTGGTACTTCTGGGACAATCCTACCCACAAGTATACATTTGGTGAAGAATTGGACACCCCGTCCGTAGTTCAGAAGATGTCCAGCAACACCTGCTAATTAAGAGAAGGGGAAGGTGAAAGTTTGACCTCTCTGTGTGTGTGTGTGCCCATAAGGAGAAACTTAACCTCCTATTGGAATCCTTCCAAAATGTCTTCGAACCAGGGGGGAGAAGCAACACATATCTTGGAGCACCACATTAACACGGGAAATAGTCCTCCTATCTCTGTACCCTCATACAGAATGTCTCCTGTAAAGAAGGAAATATTGAGAAAGGAAGTTGAGGACCTTCTCGAAAACGATATAATTGAAGAATGTGAATCTCCTTACGGAGCCCCTGTTGTACTGATTCCAAAGCCAAACAACCAGTTTCGCCTGTGTATCGACTACCGGAAGTTGAATGAAGTCACGGTCTCTGATATTTACCCACTTCCACGAATGAATGATTTACTGCGGGAGGCAAAACATACTGCATACATCTCCACCATTGACTTAAAGTCTGGTTACCACCAATTGAATGTTAATCCTGCTGATAGGGACAAAACCGCTTTTGTTTGTCCATTTGGAACCTATCGGTTCAAAAGGATGCCCTTCGGACTTAAGAATGCACCTGCAACCTATCAGAAACTGATGGATATTTTCCGAAGAGGGTTACCTGTACTTGCATACCTAGATGACATTATAGTTATGTCCCCTACATTCGAACAACATCTAGCAGACTTGGAGGCCGTGTTTAAGCGCTTGATGGATTTCAAGTTACGAGCAAACAGGGAGAAGTGCAAATTTTCCTGCTCACGTGTTAAATAACTGGGTCTATGGATTACACCCCAAGGAATAGAAGTCGATCATGAGAAGACTTAAGCTATTTTAGGGATTCCGCCTCCTAAAAATGTGAAACAACTGCAGTCCTTCCTGCAAACCTGCTGATGGTACCGAAAATTTATAGCCAATTTTTCTAAGATTGCCCGACCCTTGAGCAACCTAACTAAGCAAAAGGCTTTCTGGAAATGGTCAGAGGAAGATGAGAAAGCATTTCAGACCTTGAAGCAATGTTTGGTGTCTCCACCAATTTTGAAGCAAGCAGACTTCTCTAAAGTTTTCCTGATAAGAACTGATGCCAGTAACTATGCTCTAAGAGCAGTCCTCCTACAAGGAGAAGACAAAGAAGAACATCCAGTTGAATTTGCTAGCATATTGTTAAACCCAGCTGAAAGAAACTACTCGATCACTGAACGAGAAGCTCTAGCTGTGGTTTGGACCCTCAACAAGTTTAGGGGCTACATTGATGGGGCAAGCATCACTGTAGCATCTGACCACCAACCCTTAAGGTGGCTCATGAAACTGAAATCTCCTGCTGGAAGACTAGCCCGTTAGGCTCTGCAATTGCAATCTTTCAACCTCAACATGGAGTACATCCCCGGAAAGAGTAATGTGGTTTCAGATATGCTATCTTGTCCTGCGTGTCATGAAAAAACTGAACTGTGTGAGGTCTGCACTTTAGCCATTGATGTCCCATCCAGGTCTCCCAAGGAGATACGTGATGAACAAATGAAGGATGAGGAACTGGCCAGAATTATTTCTTGCCTCGAAGATCCTGACAAGAATTTTTTAATTATGTCTATTGGGTCGAACGAGGTTATTTAATGAATCAGGGTGTCCTATTCAGATATGCTCAAGACTCTGAGAGTGAAGAGGCCCAGTTAATGATACCTAGCCATGAAAGAACTTTGATCCTCAAAAACCATCATGATGCCCCAATGGCTGGTCATTATGGCGCCGAAGGCACCTATACTCGAATAGCAAAGAACTATTATTGGACTGGTATGAGGAAATACATAACTGATTAATGTAAAGAACTGTTCTGACTGCATTAAATACAAAGCTTCTCAAATCAGAAGCCTTCCGGGCTATTACAGACACCTGGGCCAGCCCAATGTTTTGAAACCTTGGCCATTGATCTCTTCGGACCCCTACCTGAGAGTAAAGATGGTAAAAGATGGATCCTAATCATTGATGATTGTACCACCAAGTGGGTCGAACTGTTTGCACTACCCAATGCCACAGCTAAAGAATGTGCCATTACCTTGATTGAAGAGGTTCTACTGAGGTATGGCATTCCTCGCCGCCTTATCAGTGACAATGGAACCCAGTTTGTGTCAGCAGTGGTGCAACAAATATGCTACCTATTAAACATCCATCAATCCCTGATCCCTGTATACCATCCACAAGCTAACCCAGTTGAACGAAAGAATAGGGATCTGAAACCACGGCTGCCAATTCTCGTCCAAGACAAGCATGACTGTTGGTCAGAGAAGCTACCCTTCATCCGCTTTGCTCTCAACACAGCCAAATGCGAAACGACAGGACAGACGGCAGCCTTTCTGAATTTTGGTACAGAGTTACGCACTCCAAGTGAAGTTGTTAATGATATCCGAGTCGTCATCCAGAACGATAATTTTGTGCCAGAGATAACTCCCTATCTCAAGAAATTCGCTGAGTTTTCCACTCAGATTAGAGAGGTGGTTGAAGAGCAACAGGATAGTAGGAAGTTTTACGCTGATAAAAAGAAAAAAGCTGCTCCAACATATCAACCTGGAGAACATGTCTTTGTAGCATCACATCCGCTGAGCAACGCTGCGCAAGAAAGAAGTGCAAAACTAATGCCTCGCAGAGACGGTCCCTACGTGATTTTAACACAAAGATCGCCATCATCTTACGAGATTGCTAGTCTTGATAATCCGGGGGAACCTCTTGGTGTTTACCACACCTCTGCTTTAACTCCTTGTAATAATGACAAAGTAAAACCCTTTATTCCTCTTCGTAAACGTGGCCGTCCACCAAAGGTCCCACATACTCCTGGTTCCTCGTCCGGACGCGGTCGGAACCAGAGGGGGAGGATGTAACAAATTGTAATTCTTTATTTCTCTCGTGCTTTATATTAATGTTTTTATTAATGCTTTATATTAACGCTCGCGCGCGTGCTTTTATTTATAAAAATTAACTGTAATTTTAATTATGGAAAGTTCTGAAACTTTCGATGGCAATAGATAAGGAGATGGAATATTGAGTTTGAAAAAAAAAGTCTTGAGTCGTATGTGGCAAGAGTCGTTGACATTTGTTTATTTCGTGTTAAAGGTTTTATTTAGGAGGCGGGCAGAAGCTGACTTAACAAAAAGATTTGGGACGACGCTCGCTGATAACTGAGCACAGAAGACGAAGCTAATTCTTTGTGTATTACCTTTTAATAAATAAAATTTTAATTTTATATTTTGCGTTACATAAATTTTAATTTTAATACTTATGAAGAGGAGATACATGATGTAAAATTACAGGAAGTAAAGCAAATGCCTTTGCCTTCTGTAATATCTTTTTAAAACTAAATATTTTTCTAAAATTATAATTAGATTTTCTCGTGATATTTTTAAAAAAGGATTTATTCTAAATATGTTTAAGCTGCATATTTTTGCCGTAAAGAATTCATTGTACTATAATAAATACCAATTTTTATGCTTCAAAAAATAAGTAAATTTTTCAAATACTTCAATTTACTATTGATTGTGGTTACCATTCTTTCAAATCGAAAAGAAAAAAAGTTGAATGAAATGAAAAAAAAAATGAATTATTTAACTTGCCTTTTTTAAATTTATTTTTCGAAGTTAACGTATTTAAAAAAAGTAAACACTTCAATATATGCGTTTAAACTTAATTCTAATATAAAATTCTAAAAAATTCTGTTTGAAATTCGGTAAAAAATAAAAAAAAGAAGAAAAAAAGATGGAAAATTTGTTTGGTCTTTCGAAAGGCACCGCTAGTTTGAAAAAAGTTTCAGGTAGACATTTCGAAAGCAAAACAATAGCTTGAAGCGATAAAAGTGAATGAAATAAATCCAGTTCACTAGAAGAAAATAGTAAAGAAATAACAAAAACACTTCTTTCGGTTTTTCCTTTTTGTCATTTTTGATCAAAAGCAGAAGGGGAAAAAAAAGAAAGTATACCGAGAAATTTCTCCTAGTTGAACTTCCATGAGGATTGAGGTTCATTTTTTAGCGCAGTTTTTTTAACTGTGAAGATAACAAATTACATTATTCACTAATACTAATTTTACTCGTATTTTATACTTATACTAATTTTATTTTATTTTTATTACAACCTTTCATTTATTAATTCTAATATTAATATAAATAGACAAAGCTCAGAGAAAGAGAATTACCTCCCTATTTTTCGGTACTAGTTTTGACAGCTTTTTTTTAAAGAAATGTATTTTTGTTATTTACTGCATATATTTTTAAGCACTTCACTCTAAGTCATTGATTCTCAACGTGGGCGTTTCAGGCGGGCAGTAAAAGACCCACGGTAAGTTAGGGGTTTTTGAGATGGTATGGAGGAGCATGGGCAGATTAACCAAATATAGTCCAGGTAAAACTGAATGAAAATAAGATACTTTTGCAAGCAAATTCACCTTTACTCAATGTGGATGAAAAGCAACATTCCCGAAACACGAGGAAGGACAGAAAGTCCAGGTAAAACTGAAAAAAAAAAAATCACGCTGATTATGTACTAACAAAAGTAAACTTTAATACGGGTTATCTTATGTTAATTGTACGCATTTAAAATTTTATATTCGTGGCAATAGCTATTTCAGATTTGCAAGTAAAAAAAATTGGGGCCTTAAAAATATATTTTATTAGAAATGGAATATCTTTTTAAAATTTAATTCTTTTATTCACGATGTATTACGTTCGTTCTTTTTTCTCTGGAGTGGGAGGGGGTGCTATCGAAATATTCACTAGAAAAGGGGGCGCCAGTTCAACAAAAGTTAGGAACCTATGCTCTAAATCAGGAGTGGGCAGACTTTTCCAAGGTACGGGCTGCATCTAATTTTTTCTAGGCGTTGTGGTCCCTCTAGTAATGTAGGTGTGGTAAGGAAAGAAAAAGGTCTCCAATATTTATTATAACTTAATAATAATTACGGAATATGTACATAATTAAAATAAGAAAGGAACTCACACTTTTAAGATATGATAATAACCCCAAATATATTAATATTAAATATCTTTTGTATCAAACAATTCAAAATACATTAAAAAATTAAACATTTTAAACTGAAGTGAGTTCTCATAGTTATAGCCAGAAAAAGACTTAGCCTGCATACTGTCAGCCAATCTTAAGTATTTCGGTATATAATTACTAACTGCTGAACTTCAGGCGGTCACTCCAAAATGTCTTGACGGTCCTCCGGTCGATCGCGATCGACTTAATGCCCAGCCCCCGCTCTAAATTATTTATTTAATTTTTCCTTTGGCAACCAAAATGCAAATATTGTTTAAAAAATACATTACAATTAGGAGAAAAGGTAAAAAATATTTTTTTGCTTCATTTTTAATTTTAATCCTCGCTTTTGTTTTTATTAATTTATTTTTGCATTGCTTAAGACTTTCTGCATAATGAAAAACAGGGTAGCATAATTCAT